>LR749641.1:0-239821 GCA_902729485.2 Mus minutoides | reverse complement strand
TTTTTTTTTTTTTTTTTTTTTTTTTTTTTTTTTTTTTTTTTTTTTTTGTCTAAGCCTTACCTTATTCTGCTGGCAGAAACTATTTAAGGAAAAAAGGACTTCTTTGTGTTCATGATGGGAGGGTATTGTTCAGTGCGGGAGGGAAGATAAGGCAGCGGGAACATGAAGCAGTGGGTCACATGGCATCCACAGTCAGGAAGCAAAGAGTGGGGGTGCTGGTTGTCCTCTGGCTTCTTCTACGTTTTCTGTTTATTTGGTGTGCTACCTCAGCCCAAATGATACTACCACCAATATTCAAGGTGGATCTTCCCTCCTCAACTAAACCAATAGGAAACATCTTCATATCTAGTAGAGTACTATATGAGTTTAAATCCATCTAACTTGACAATGAAGATGAGCCATTACAATGGATGCCTGGTTGTTATGGAAACTCCTGAAGAAACCTTATTTTCTTTCTTTTGTAAATATTTATTTTTCCACTTTTAAGTACTTGTTTATTTTTATTTAATGAATATGAATGTTTACCTTCATGTATGTCAAGATACCATGTACATGCCTATTGGCTGCAGAGGCCAGAGAAGGCATCAGATTTCTTGGAAGTAGAATTATGGATGATTGTGAGCCCTACCTTGTGGATGCTGGGATCCAAACCCAGGTCCTCTGCAAAACCAGCATTTTTTTTTTTAAAATGGTGAGTCATTTCCCCAGCTCAGAGACTTTGTCTTCTAAATTATCTCCCTTTGCTCATTTGTCACAGTCCAGTTGACTCTATGTGTACAGGTCTGTTGCATGCTTCTGAAACATCCAATTACTCCAATGCTTAGGATATCCTCTAAATGCTCAGGAGTCAGCTTATCTCTCCTCAAGAGCTGATGTGTCAAAAGTTAAACAACTGCTCTTCAGTCCCCACTGCTATGTTAAGGAGAAAGTAATGGCCACCAGCAGTGGCATTACTATTTTTCTTCTTCAAAGAATTGAGAACTATAGTCTATGCATCTTCAAAATATGATACTGTTGAACCAACAGAGAGTTCCATTTAGGAATAATTTCCACAATGGATCATTAGTTGTGACTCTTTTTTTTTTTTTTTAAATCAAGTAATCAAAAAGTAAGAAAGTGGTTTCTATTTCACTAAGTTGGATTCTAACCACATTTTAAAGAACTGTGAAGATGTCCCCCAGAGAGGACCCTAAAGTATCTTCAGGATATAATCTTTCCCCACCACCAAGCAGGACTCAGACTGCCCATGTCACATTCCTTACTCTTGCATGTAAGTTGGATGAACTCTTCTGTGAGGAATGGAGTCCTGGTTCCTGCTATTTTGACAAATCAAATCCCATGGCAGCAACTCTGAACTCAGAAAGTTGAACTGAACCGTGACTAATTTTTCTGCTTGGCAATCCTAGGAATTGTCTTGTTTCAATGAAACTCTTACATTGTTCATGACAGGTTTCCCTTTGGGAAAATCAGCCTCTCCTGAAACAAAGGCCACCACAAACCTTCACCCAAATGACATTTTAAATAGCAGTGGCAGCCAAGTGAATTTATTGGTTGTTCCTAATAAAGTATTGCATTAAGCATTTTGTATACAAATCATTTAAACTTTAAGAATTATTTTATATTATACTTATCATTTCTACTTATGAATGAATAAAGCAAAATGAAACGGATTAGGAAACCGATTCAAGCCGATACTAGTTAAGAGAGTGTAATAGTTCATGGTATAGGGTCATTATATTGCTCCATAAAACAAAAACAATATTCTATCCTTAGCCTCTGTGCTTTGTAATTAGAACTAACTCTTGAAATTCTGGGGTGGATAGCCCACATCCTTTCTGCTTTATTGGATGAAAAGCAGAATCATATATCTATATCTTGACCTGAGAGGTCGAATGCTTGAGTGATTATAGGGACTGAGAATCTGAGTCAGCTGTAGCTTTTTTTTTTCCATACAGAATGTAAAGCTTTTGAAACTTTTCTAGGTTATGTCTGTGTATAGAATAACATCAATGTTATTTAATTTAAAATTGTGTGGTAATAATCATTATTTGATTGTGTCTACAACCATAAAGCTTGTATGCTTCCTAATTCCGTGACCTTCACTGACTAAACATCTCCCAGCTTTTGCTGACTTTAAGTCAGGTAGCTGAAGTCTGTGTCTCTCTTTTCATATGCATTTCAAACTATAACAATCCTGAAAAAATATACATTGGCTACTTTGTATTGTTAGCTCTGAGATATTTCTCCATAGTCCCTCTAGCAAAACCTTTGATGAATACTGTAAGTAGCAAAAGGTTATTTGTGATTTGGGTTTTTTTTTTTTTCTCTTCTTCTGTGCTTCTGGGGTTCTAGCCAATTGGAGAGGAAAGTTCTTAGCACTGTCTAACAAGAAATTCTCCTGTCTGACTGGACCCTATAATTAAGACACCATGTGGGGGGTGCTTTACAACCTCAACATAGATCTCTTCTGCTCAGGGACAAATATACTCGATTTTAGAGAGCTGTGACTATTTAGTAATAGCTATGTTCACCTTATTTATACCAGTTAAATATAAAGAAATCTAAGGCCTTTTGTAAATAATGAATGGTAGACAGACATCTCTGAAAAGATTATGCAGGTTATTTTTGAACTGTATGTTTCTAAAGCTTGAATTTTGTTTTAAGATTTTTTTTTTGTTTTCTGTTTCACTGACCTTTCATTATGGACTAAAAAGAAAGGGGTGGTATAGTGGTCTCTTGCGAGTAGTGTGCAGAAAGTGGAAGTTATGAAAGAAACTGATGTTCTTAGCCTGAGGGAAAGAATTACCTTGCCCATGATTCAAAATTTATTCCTGCTTACAGTAAAATCTCCTGGAAAAGCACTGTCTAAATGCCAGAATTCTAGAGACACTATAGACCATGTGACAGCTATGCTATGCATCGAAAGAGCTGGCATTTGTGGGACACAGAGTCTCAATAGAGATTCTTAGAATAAGATGCAAAACAAAAAAACAAAAAACAAAAAAGAGAAAAAAGTAAAAGAAAAAGAAAAGAAAAATGAACCCCATTGATTGAATCAAAAAATTAAATTCTCAAAATCTAAAACTAAAGTTTATTTAAAATAGCTATTTTCAAATGAAAAAAAGTTGTTTATAGAATAATATCATTATTGAATTCCAAATAGTTACCTATCCCATTTCGTTATTGCCCCATTACCTAAAATGTAGAGGAATGTTCAAATGAATATTCTCGGTCAATTACAAAATAGCCCAAAAGAATTTTTTCCAGCTAAAAGCAAGGCATACCAGAATTTAATCAGGTTCTGACTTGTTTTATAGTAATCAGCCATGAAACATAGTTAAGCAACAACTATAGGGGCCAGGAGTGACTTGATCCCTTTGGATGTGGGGATGAATTCACTTTATTTATTTATTTATTTATCTATCTATTTATTTATTTATTTATTTATGTGGCATGCAATAAAAACATAGCATTTTGAGTCAAAAGTTACTATAGGTATATGAATAAAATTCTATAAGATGACCAGGAAGATTATTGATCTTGGATGTGGATGGAAGATCAGGCATTCTAAACAAAATAAAACAGCAGGCATATAAGGGGGTGTTACCTCTGTCTACAATTACAGTAGGAGAGAAGAACAGGGACCATAGGAAAGAAGGACTAAAATGTCAGTAGATAAGGTGAGAGGAACATCTCCCTTTTTGCATGTGTGCAGGGGTCTATGGAGGTCATTTACTGTCTTGGGAATTTACATTGTACATTGATAACACCATTGTATTCCTCCCTAAGACTTAGACTAACCCTAAGCGAGATATAAACACAGAAGAGCATGAGCCCTGTATGGTCTAAGAGGTGATCAACTTACCGAGAGCTCTGACAGGTGCTCGGGGCTGTGTCTTCACTTCTGTCCACATCTGGGATGGTTTCTTCAGGTTGGTGCCCTTCTGCTTCCTCTAGGGAGCCACTTTGGGAAAGGAAGGGTTCAGGTTCTCCAATGCACTCTTCTTTCTGATCTGTCTCTATCTGAATCAAAGGCACATCCCTTGAGCAAAACCTAGGGGTTTTGAGACCGACAGCATTGTGACATGCAGAGGTTTCTCTTCTAGGATCAAAATCACTGGGTTTTTTAACAGGAGCCGTTTTGCTTGGAGATGACACTGGGGAATGATTGCCTTCAGTAACAGCATTTTTTCTCTGGTGATCAACAGACTCCTGTACAAGCAGAGTTGGCCCCCTGTGTCCTTTGCTGGTGGCTAATCTGTTGGCACACTTCTCTACTTGCAAAGGAGAGCTGCCGGAAACAGGACCAGGACTGGCATTAGCTGCCTCGCTATCATCAGCAATGATTTTGTTCTTTCTCATGAGAGCCTCAATGGAGCTGGCCCATGTTTCATGAATTAGCATGTTTGTGATCTGGTCAGTCCCACTTCTGCGATACAAGCAGGAATCTGATTTGCAGAGGCCAGATGAGGAAGCCCTACTGACTGGCTGTACACTTACAGAATCTTGAGGGCAGTTTTGGGCAAAGCCATCTAAGGAATTGGCTTTGACAGGCGCATTTACTGTCAATCTGGAGCATGGGGACCTGCTGTCAGGCATAGATGACTGTCTGTAACACAGAGGAGATCGTGCAGAAGGAGACAGCAAGCCCGTGGTCCAATCATGGCTGCTTCGTCTGGAGGAGGTGCCATCTTTGCTTTCTTTCGCAATGTCCCTTAACATGTACCTATAGAACTCCTCTGTTATGCTCTCTGTGCTGGATTGCTTAGAGGGGCAGCTCGGTCTCACATTGAGGTGGTCATTTTTCTGGCATGCCTGCTGCACTGCTGAGTTTAGGATACTGGTGGCATTTTTGCCTGCGTAGTAATCCAGCAGCAACTCAAATCCCCTCCCTTCGTTTTCCATCTGTTTCACCATGAACCTGGAAAACTCATCAGTGATGCTCTCACAGCTGGACTGTTTGGAGACGGAGCTGGCCCTGCTAACTGGTTGACTTAAGGTACTCATCAAACCCAGGCTGTTCACAAAGACCCTTGCTTCAGAGTCTTCCTCAGGAATGCTCTCACAGCTTGAGGCCTTCAACCGGTTCCACCTATCGCCACCCAGAAGCCGATTCCGGGAACAACTCTGGCCTTGCCACACCCCATCCACCATGGAGAACTCTGTGAGGTTCATGATCTTGGCTGCCACTTCATTGGCAAAGGTACTGACAGAATCAGGGATGTCTTCGAGGTTCATGGACTCATCCATGACTCTGTTCATCAGCTTCTCTTTCAGCTCTGGGTGCTCATCGGCTTTTCTCTTGATTTCACTGAGGCGAGGTGGCTTGTGTTTCCTCACGGTGCTTCCGGCGCTTGAGTTTTCCTTCTTCCTCTTCAAGGATCGGCAGGATCCATTCGGCGTCGTCAAAAACTCATTCCCTCTTTTCCAAGCACAAAACCAGGGCTGTTTGCCACTGGAGTTGTCAAGGCAGATTGCTGCAATTTCGGTTGCCATGGAGACAACAGTCTCTGCCAGTTCTTCCGCAAAGTCTGTGATGCCATAGACCTCGGACTGCTTTGCCTCTAGAGTAGATTGAGCAGGAACATCCAAGTCACCCCCTAACAAGGATAGGTTAACGTGAGCTTCATTGTTTAGGGTTGTGGCACAGATGTATTTCTCTTGGGTGTTTGAAACAATGCTATCTTCAGTTTCCTGGAAACCACTACAACCCTCGCTTGCTGTTGTCAATTTTCCTACATCTATAGAGGCTCTTCGTTCATTGCTGTCATAACTTAGTGTATGATGAGGGTTCCTGGTATCCTCTCCCATAATCCCTTTCAGATATATTTCCTTGGGGAAGGACTTAGCAGTTGAATCAAGCATTCTTTGACTGCAGGAGAATTCAGAATGCAGTCTGGGGTTGTTGACCAGCTCTGGCCTTGCTCGGCCCTTGTTTGACTTAGGAGATGCATCCTCTACAAGATCCCTGATGACAAGGCCAGTACCGTGTGCACTGCTAAGAGGCTGGCTGCTGGGGCATGCTGAAGCTTTTACCCAGGCTTGACCAGCAGGCTGATCAAATGAGGGATGCTCACCGAGTGTTACAACGTGATTCATCTTTTTGAATGTGAAGCAGATCACATGGTGTAGCAGCTGGTTCACACTTTCCATCAAGGTGTCCAGAGTTCCACAGGGATGTCTTTCATCAGTGGGGTGAGCCATTGTAGTTTTCTGGTGAAGTTCATCCATGGAGTGCTTGAGGATGACGTTGGACAAGGTGTGTGCCAGTTCATTCCTTCGAACACTTTCTGTGCACAGGCTCTGGGTTTTAGAAGTGGTTTCTATGATTCTCTGGTTCACAGATTGCAAGAGCTCACCATGGCTCCTGTAAGCATCCGGCCTTGCTAAAACCAGAGTAGCCTCTCTGAGCAGAGCCTCTGCAATGGCTTCCTTCCCCAGTTCTGTGTTCCTCTCCATCACTAAACTTGTGATGGAGGATATTTTTTCAGAAGCCCCAGATGTAGGCAAGAGGTCAGTTGGAGCAACAGGACATGTCACCTCTTCTCTTTCACCTAAGCCACAGACAGCGACAGCACTTGCCACTTGTGTCATGCCACACAGAGCTGATGGGAAGGAGTACTCGGATGTAGAAGGTGCCGTGAATACTTGGGACACTTGAGTTTGCTGTACCCCACTGCCTCTCTGGGCATAGGTAGATACCAGGGATTCTTGCTCCATGGTGAATCTTTCTGTGGCCTGTGGACTGGAAATGGTTCCAATCACGGTGGCTGCACAAGCCAATGCAACTTCTAGGGCACTCTGAGTGGGTCTGCTGGAACTGTCTGCAGAAAAGATGCCCGAGGTTTCAACAGACACTTCCATGTCAGGCCGGGAGGAGACACTTGGCTCAGGGGCTGTGTCACTGCCATCTGGGCTCTGCACAATGACAATTTTGGGGAGCTCATTCCATGAACGAGGGACCACCATATCTTTTGTGCAGCAGCCACTGGGAAGCAGAGCCCTTCCCATAGAGAAAGTGACTGTGGATTCCTGCGGGAGTATGGGCTGCGACTGAGACAATCGGATGAAGGCATCTTGCATTACCGATTCTGCTAAGTTTGTAGCATACTCTCCGGTGGTAGCTTCTCCATTTTGAACGGGAAGAAGAGAGTTTGGAGTAACGTCATGGTCTCTGTGGTTGCTTCCCTGTTCAGTGAGTACACTACATGGAGAAAGTACGTCTTTCTTAACAATGGAGAGATAGGCATCTCTAGGGATGAACAGCATTTGAGATGTTTCTAGTTCCCCTTTGATATTTTCTGGGTAGGAGTAGTTGGTGGCCAGCTGCTTGTTCTCTGACACTTCACTTTTCAGGTGTGACGGCCTGACTGACGGACTGAGACTTTTCAAGGCCGTGTTCTCTGCTGTATTTTCCTTTGACCCTTCTGTTTTCGTGGAGGGCATACGGTGTTTTCTAATGGGTTTTTCCCCTAAAGCACAATGCAACTTTTCCTTGTGGTAATCCCATCCTTCCTGGGTAGCTTCCTTTGGCTTTTTACTTTCCAAAACATTAGTTGATGCATTTATAGTTTCCAAACCTAGTGAAGGGAAATTGAGAAACACTGTTACTTCTCAGAGAGCAGACTCTAATGGGCCCAAACTAACAACTACTTTCTAAATTTGCATGCAGCTCTGGGGCTGTTGCTTCAGGTAAAGTGACTCTGATAAGGATGTTGAATTTCATTATGGACTGATGTATTATAAAACAGCTTTAATGTGGTACACAAATGCTGGGGTTTCAGGGTGGGGGTAGGGGGTGGGGGATATGGGCTAGGGGAAAGGTGTTTGAGAATGATGGCTTTGTCATCATTTTTCCTGGGAAGGTGATACAGGAGATTTCATCCTAGGGAAAGGAATGAGTAAGGGTAGGGTTGAGGGTTAGACGAACTTCCAGTAGGAGCCTTGGTGCAAAGGTTTGCACTGAACTTTGCAAAGGACCCGACTCAGCAACAACACAACCCTTTATGCAATTTCTTTCTCTGTGACTTAAGGTAGGAAGAGGAACACTGAGTTCAGTTACTGAGTCAATGGATGTAAATGACTGCTGAGTACTTATCTGGGTCAGTCAGTGCCTTCTAATGGCACAACTACCACTAACTACAAGCACATTTTGAAACCAAAGCTTAAAAGAGTTTGGAGAGAAGTCTTAGGTCTCTCAGCCTCAAAGGAAGTTCTGGGATTTGAATACAAGCCAATCCAACTTGATTCCAGTTGAGAGTACTGGCTTTTCTGGCAGTTTCAGGGAAACTAACCTTCCTCTTGGGAAGAGTCATTCTCTTGGTGGGTAGGAAGGTTCCCTTTAGAGCACACAGATTTCCCTCAGCATCCCCAAGGCATCATTTGGAGCCAGTATCCATCCAACCATTAAGCTGTCTTAAGTGCATTAGTCAGCATGCTCACCAGTATTCTCATTATTATTGCCTCATCAAACTTCAGCAAACAGAAACTAATGCATCAACCAAGCTGTCATGGCTGGAAACTTTTCTCACCAGTGTCGCAACAAGGGGTAGGATGAATAATCTCGGGGGGACACACTTGGTTTATCAGCAATGCCTTACCACTTCTGCAGTCCTCCACCTCGATTTCTTCCTCCAAATGCTCGGAGGCTGTAAGGAAATCTTCTTCAATTGAAGACAGAGAACAGTTTGTGTCATCCTCCAGCTTCAACACGTTCGTCTCCAGGTGGAGCTGACGCTCCTGCACCACTTCCAGACCAATTAAGAACTTGTTGATCTCAAAGATGATGCAGTTGGTACTGTTTGGTCTGTTCCCTCTTGCACACTGGACCAAGCAGATATCTGGTAGCCAAGAGCACTAAAAGCAAATAGAAAAGACGGCACTTCCTCAAAAATGACTGGAAAAGACAATGCTGGTGACCATATTCTCCTTCCCAACCTCTCCTGTGAAAAGGAGAGGGGCTCTTAAAATTATTTGAAATATCCTCAAAGCTCCTGCTCATAAACTGTGTTTTTTTTTTTTTTTTAATAATCATATGGCATTTTGGAGCATGGCACACCTAGAAGGAAGTTTTAATTAAAAGAAAACAACTGGCTGTATCATATATTTGAGGTTTTTCTCATGAAAGTAAAAATAAAATGTACTGTTTAAACTCGTACAGGGAAGGAGGAGTTTATTGGTGATTATTGTAATAACTGGAGTGAACACAGAACTTAGACCTGCACTTCATGAATCAAAAAGAAACAGGATTTTAAGTCATTTATGGTTGTTACTTGGCTTTACACAAGGGAAAAGTGAAATATTTTTTATCTTGGGGCCAATGACCTGCAGATGTTAGGTTGCCATTTTCTCATAGAGGGTTGGGGAGAGGTGCTGGTTCTAAAGACATGGTTCTTGGGTCCTTGGATAAAACACTAGTGGGTTACAATGCTTGATAGAGTTCTTTAAAAAGAGATTTGTGACTGATTGTGGGATGGATCCCTCCATCCCACAATCAGTCACCAAACATAGACACTATAGCATATGCCAGCAAGATGGTGCTGAAAGGGCCCGGATATAGAGGTCTCAGGGGAAAATATACCAATGCCTGGCAAACATGGAGGTGGAAGCTCACGGTCAGCTACTAGATGGAACACAGGGTTCCCAAGGAAGAAGGAGCTAGAGAAAGTACCCAAGGAGNGTCATTCTCTTGGTGGGTAGGAAGGTTCCCTTTAGAGCACACAGATTTCCCTCAGCATCCCCAAGGCATCATTTGGAGCCAGTATCCATCCAACCATTAAGCTGTCTTAAGTGCATTAGTCAGCATGCTCACCAGTATTCTCATTATTATTGCCTCATCAAACTTCAGCAAACAGAAACTAATGCATCAACCAAGCTGTTATGGCTGGAAACTTTTCTCACCAGTGTCGCAACAAGGGGTAGGATGAATAATCTCGGGGGGACACACTTGGTTTATCAGCAATGCCTTACCACTTCTGCAGTCCTCCACCTCGATTTCTTCCTCCAAATGCTCGGAGGCTGTAAGGAAATCTTCTTCAATTGAAGACAGAGAACAGTTTGTGTCATCCTCCAGCTTCAACACGTTCGTCTCCAGGTGGAGCTGACGCTCTTGCACCACTTCCAGACCAATTAAGAACTTGTTGATCTCAAAGATGATGCAGTTGGTACTGTTTGGTCTGTTCCCTCTTGCACACTGGACCAAGCAGATATCTGGTAGCCAAGGGCACTAAAAGCAAATAGAAAAGACGGCACTTCCTCAAAAATGACTGGAAAAGACAATGCTGGTGACCATATTCTCCTTCCCAACCTCTCCTGTGAAAAGGAGAGGGGCTCTTAAAATTATTTGAAGTATCCTCAAAGCTCCTGCTCATAAACTGTGTTTTTTTTTTTTTTAAATAATCATATGGCATTTTGGAGCATGGCACACCTAGAAGGAAGTTTTAATTAAAAGAAAACAACTGGCTGTATCATATATTTGAGGTTTTTCTCATGAAAGTAAAAATAAAATGTACTGTTTAAACTCGTACAGGGAAGGAGGAGTTTATTGGTGATTATTGTAATAACTGGAGTGAACACAGAACTTAGACCTGCACTTCATGAATCAAAAAGAAACAGGATTTTAAGTCATTTATGGTTGTTACTTGGCTTTACACTAGGGAAAAGTGAAATATTTTTTATCTTGGGGCCAATGACCTGCAGATGTTAGGTTGCCATTTTCTCATAGAGGGTTGGGGAGAGGTGCTGGTTCTAAAGACATGGTTCTTGGGTCCTTGGATAAAACACTAGTGGGTTACAATGCTTGATAGAGTTCTTTAAAAAGAGATTTGTAATGTCAAAATAGAACAAAGTCATAATAATATGTTTTGTAGGCTAAATGCTCAGGGGGAAGAGGTAGGCTATGGTCTAGCATCAGAAAGAGGGTTCACTGAAGGCTTATAGAAGGGGTACTCAGGTGCAGAACTTACTCTCTTGATTAAATGGAGACCCTTTCTCAGAACATTATCCTTTGCTAGCTTGAGAGTTGTCGACAAAGCCTCTGTTGGTGTGTTTTGGATATGCAGTTATGTAGCTTTCAATTCTATTTGGGTGTCACACTGGTGCTGCCCTCCTGAAGAAGGAGCCAACATGAAATATGAAGATATGCCAATGATCTCTACAATAGTGACATATACAAAGGACAGTGACAAAGGAACTTAGATGACAGGGTAGTGCCTCAGGTAGACCTGATGATACTGTTCAGGCTTAGAGTTATGGGACACCTTCCTATTCCCAGGTTTCATCTTCGTTATTCGTATTATGTTTATTAAAAGAGCAGCAAAAGTTTTCATGGCTACAGGGCAATAACTAGTAAGCTCTCCCAAAGGTTGTGTATAGTTCCCTGTGTGTGAGTGAGAGGGTGCATATGTATATGTATACATACAGGTGTATGTATGTATGTATGCACTGGTGCTCATGTTAAGAGCATGCACATGTCGGAGCTAGAGGTTGTTGCTGGGTCTCTCTCTCTCTTTCTCTCTCTCTTCTCTCTTTTACCACTTCTTCTTCTTTTGAGTCAGGGTCTCTTTCAAACCTGGACCTTTTCATTTTGGTTAGATGGGCTGGCCAGTGAGAACCCAGGACCCACTCACTACTATGCTCACACCTCTCAGCAGAGGTTATAGGTGCACTGCTGAAACATTTGGCCTTTTCTTGTGTTCTGAGGATCTGAACTCAGGCCAGCACATTCCCACAACAAGCACTCTACCCACTGAGCCAATGCCCTAGTCCCTGTAGCTTCATTTTAAAAATAATAGCAATAATGTGTGAATTTACAGCAGATTTTAGAGGAAATATCTCAAAATGGAAATAAGATTTAATGGACATGGGAGACATCGAATCCCTAAGTGGAATTAGAAATGTTTGGGAATAAATATTTTATTATATGAGTGGTCACCTTTTAAAGATGACATTTCAATCCTATGCTCTCCTGTGGCTGGCACTAGTCATGTCTAATGCTAGTGAATTTGTGATTCAGAACCCTCAGTTCTGTTGTGTGTTCATAAATAGGGAGCATGAGGCTATGTAACAGGATACTTGCACATAGACATCCACAAGCCAATTCCTGAAGTAGTTTAACTTTCTTATCTATATGTCATGACCCACAGGTTGAGAACCACTGTTTTCCAGGGTACTTTTCAAATCCTATTGATTCTAATATGACACACACACACACACACACACACACACACATACATATTCGTGTGTGTGTGTGTGTGTGTGTGTGTGCATGTGTACATGAGGCTGGTGATTCTGTGGCACTGATAGAGACAAGAAAATACTGGCATAAAAAGCTAACTCTCCCTTTCAAGCGTAGGCAAATGCATACTGGAAGAGCCTGCACTGCAGTTTAGGTTTTTTGCACTCTAGGCGTGTTCCTTTTCTTCCTGGTCTCCTGGTCCAAACAAGAAATGCTCAGTATCCACAGAAGACTTGTGTGACACGTTTGACAAGCAGAGAGTCTACACCCAGGCCTTTGCCAACTCATGTGTGCATGGTTACTCACATCCTCATCCCCAGAACAATAACCGTAGGAGTAGACCTGACTGTTATATATCAGAAGCTTCTCCGTACATCTGCTTTTGTTGCCAAGTATCTTGCTCATCTCTTCTTTTCAACTTGATACAAACTTGAGTTAGCTGGGAATAGGGATCCCCAGGTGAACTGCCTGTGGGATTGACCTGTGCCCATATTTATGAGATTGTCTTGGCTAATGACTGATGAAGGAGATCTAGCCCATTATGGGTGACACCATGCCTGGTCAGGAGGACATGGGCTGTCTTCAAAAAGCTAACCAAGTACCAAGTGTGAGATACTGACTGGCATTCCTCTGTGGTTTCTGCTTTACTTTCTGCCCTAATGTCTCTCAATGATAGACTATTCCCTGTATGCATACACCCAAACCTTAAAGTTATCCTCCATAGGTTGCTTTTGGTCATGGTGTTTATTGTAGCAACAGAAATCAAACAGGAACAGAATGTAACTAACTTTACTTATTATTTTATTTAACTATTGGCCATTGAAATTTTGTTGTTGTTATTATTATCTTGGATGATCACTGTATATATTCATTAGTGGTTTGAGATGTATGCATGTGGACTGTTGGATTTGTACTTATATATTTAATAATATGCACAGACAGTAAGGGTCTAGCCAGTAGTTGTTAGTTCCACAAGAGAAAAATGCAAAACTTGTTCACTACCCCAGGACGTGTACCCCAGCATGGCCAAGTACTTAGCACTTAGTCAGCCATTAATGTATTGTTAGGCCATCCCTAAGGATGAATTACTTAGACTTCCTTGTCTAATCTAGAATACAATTTCTGCCAGTCTCTAAATCTTGTTTAGGAATTAATAGACTACCAATTTAAAAAGGGACAAAGTAGTCAATCACAGAGTGTCTATATAAAAGTAGATACTTGCTCTGATCGCCAAGATGAGGTGCAGGGTTGATACTGCTTTGCTGACCTATCAAAGCATGTGTTGTGGAATCTACATAATGACTTAGCAGCTTTGGGATCCCTGGGAGACTACAGTTAGGTACCATGATACAGGATAAGTGATGGAGAGTCTAATAAAAGAGATGTAAGTGATAGAACTCGCACGCAAGCACTGATAGCTCGTTGGGAAGGTGCATAAACTGAACATTTTACATAGAGCTCTCGTGAGATTGGGTCAACATCTTAGCCTCCAGTGGTCCTCTGATCCACCTCAGTCCCCCCACCCCCAGACAGTTGGTACTGTAGTGGCACATGACCATGATTGACTTTGAGCATTCCTTACTAAGTGATATTCAATAAATTCTTTGTAACTCTACTCTCACAGAACTCACCTCGTCCTTCAATGACTTGATGTGCCAGGGTGGAGTGATACCCAGGGGGGACCTCCCCCTTCTCAGAGGATAAGGGGATGGGGGTTGCCCTCTTTTGGCAACCAAGGTCATCAGGCATAAATGTGCTATACAGACAGACATTTGTTCAGACAAAACACCAATGTACCTTATGTTGACCATAATTTAACCTTTTTGTCTTTGTCCTCTGTGAAGTAGAATTTTCTGCTTCCCTTACTTTTTGAGAAATGCATGTTGAGTTCATCTCTGTGTCCAGGGACGAATCTTGCCTGGCCAGTCAGAATAGTACATTCCTCAAGCCATAGTGACCAGTTAAAAACT
Organism: Mus minutoides; assembly: GCA_902729485.2. Classification (NCBI taxonomy): domain Eukaryota; kingdom Metazoa; phylum Chordata; class Mammalia; order Rodentia; family Muridae; genus Mus; species Mus minutoides. The sequence continues at coordinate 225,616 of LR749641.1, read as the reverse complement.
GAATATATTCAAGGACAGTCCTTGCTTCACTTGTTGGGGAACCCACATGAAGACCAAGCTGCACATTTGCTACATGTGTCAGGGGTGATGGTGGAGGTGGGCGGCTAGGTCCCACTCATGCTTGCTCCTTGGTTGGTTGTTCAGTCTCTTTTGTTGCCTGTCTGTGGTCTCATTCCCCTAACTGGGTAACCTGAACACAAAAGGCTAATGTTTCCTTATGCCTAATAACAGGACCTACAGAGAGAAAGCAGCAAAGAGGCTATAAGAAAAGTCCACATCTTGTCAACATAGTTCAAATCCTTTCAAGTACTGTGTTTTCTTAGTTACACGAGACAACACATTCTCTATGTGCTTATGTCTATCTTCAGTCATGTTTAATTAAGAATCTTAGCTAAGGTCAATCAGAGTCTACAAAGTTCAATTCAAGGCCAGGCCCAATTAATGTCAGTATCAATTATCATGGAGGCACAAGAAGGAAACTGGACTCTCCTAATAATACCTGCAGCTTTCAATGTTATCTGTAGCTGAGCACATCAGTAAAAATGACCTAGTATAACAAAGTAGATAGGAATAAAGTTTTCAGTATTTATTTATTTAAAACCACAGCATACAATTTATGCAGAATTTATGTATAATTTATAGTGAACAAACCTTGTTATTAGCTTCAGAATCAGGAATATATAAAATTATATGGTTACTAAGCAGCAAAGCTTTTCTATTCATTGATTGATCACAATGTTTAAAAAGTTATTATGATAAACACGACAATTTTAATACAAAGCATCTCAAAGAAGATATTTGATAGAAAATAGTTTTGATTTTTTTGTAGGATGATAGATTTTTAAAAATAATTTGTCCTCTTTTTTTTTTCTAACAAAACTAAAGTTTATTTTAAACAATGTGCTTTTTACCAATCTTATTTCTCGAATTGGTGTTTCAAAGTATAAACACATTTATTCTCTTTCATAGATGGGTGAATCCAGGCTCAGGAAGACCCAAATTCTTTAGGTTCAAATCCCAACTGCCGACTGTTTAGGAATATTGTTTCTCTGGCTGACAAGATAAAAATTATCATGTACTATGGGATTCTTGTTTCATTAATGAGAAGGTTTACACCAGAGTGCAGGTACATGGTCAAGCCAAGGGTTGGTAGACAGTGCTTGCTGTCTACTAAGGTTTTGGCTTCTAGAACTAGTTGGAGTTTCCTTTGTTATATTAAGGAGCTTCTCTATAGATAAATAAAGGCCCTTTAACTGAATAGAAGCTCATTTCTGGGTATAGAGACAGAGAAAATACAGGCTCAGTATAGATATACTTAGAAATTTTATTCATAAATTTTTTATCTGGTCATCATTGCTTTGCAATGATAGAGAGAATTTGAACTTTTGCAATGATAAAAGGAATTTGAACTTAGAGACATTTTTCAATACCACCCCCCCAATCTAGATTCACCATGATGAAGAATATTATCATTACTGATATACCAATTAGAAAATTGATAGGACCTTGTTAGGACCCCTAATTTTTCTCCTGCTATTGTTGACCTTTGGACCCTGTGTATTGAACAAGCTTATAGCCTTCATAAAATAGAGAATAGGAGCAGTGCAGCTGATGGTCCTGCACCAATAATATGAGACCCCGAGGACAGGACCTGAAGAATATGAGTTAGTCCAGAGACTCCTGAGTGTAACTCCAAGATTGGAGCTTGTATAAGAAAATGGGGGGAATGCAGGGCCCTAGGGGGCTTTCACCAGCCTTTATACCCACCACCTTTTGTCAAGGCTAGGCCAAGTTCCATTCTCTACTCACAGGAACATCCTTGAATAAAAATTCTCAGAATGTACTGACTGATAGTCATCTGACCTTCTAGAAAATCCCAGGTAGAGTTCAAATGCATGTCATGCTTGCTAGCCAATAGATTTAAAGTTCAATATATTTAGCCAATAAGTTAAAACTGTAACCTTGCTGATGTAACCTGTGCCCCTAAAAAATATAAAAACTGTTTGTAATAGCCATTCGGGGTCACCTTCTAGCCACTCACCTTGAGGGACGGATTGAGGGTTGACCCCAACATGCCGGAAAAATAGCCCTCTTGCTTTTGCATTGTTAAAAAAGAGAGAGAGAGAGAATTAAAGAAAAGAAAAAAGAGAAGAGAAGAGAAGAGAAGAGAAAAGAAAAGAAAAGAAAAGGAAAAGAAAAGAAAAGAAAAAAAATTCTGATAGACTAGGTAGAGATCTGCACAAAGTCTCTGGAGTCAAAACTGAGAAAAGGCTGGCTTTCTTGGCTTCTGGTATTTTGAGAAAAATGACCAATTTAATGGGCAACAAATGCTCACTACTTTAATTTGGAATTGCAATGTGTACTATATCTTATTATAGTATACCTTGTGTGTACTTTTCTAGTGAATTGATGGAAAAACTTTAAGTACATTCTTCAAAGTGGTGTTGTGATGTTTATTACAATAGCAATGAAGGAAGATATATCAGAGTGTTATAATATTTTCATTCCTGCTTTATTTTAATTACTTTCTTCCTTATGGGATTTTACTCTCTGGGCAAATTTCCTTTCCATCCTGAAAGCTACATGCTTATTATAATCTTGGCCAGTTTGGTATTTCTTGAGGAGCAAATAAGTCCCAGAAGAATTATATTAGTAGATGATATAAGAACAAAACGATACATACTAGAATTCTGAACTTGTTCTTAAAAGGGGAGAAGAGTTTGATTTTGAATGTTTGTTAGACTTTGTAGAACAGGCCCAGTATATGTGTTCAAGCCACAGGTAAACAACACTAGGAATCTGAGAGTTGATGCAAAGGAAAATTCTATCAAGCTCTGAGTGGTGCTACTGGGGAAAGATAGAGATAGAGCCCGATATTACATAGAGTACACTCTTCTGATAAGGTTCATGTGCAGCATCTTTTGGGGGCTCATATCTCTCTGACAACAGAAAACTTGATTCTCAAACCTTCTTAATGCTATGACCCTTCAATACAGTTATGGTGACCCCCAACCATAAAATTATTTTTGTTGCTACTTTATAACTTATTTTGAAACTATTTTGAATCATAATGTAAATGCTTTTGGAGACAGAGGTTTGACAAAAGGGTTATGACCCATAGGTTGAGAACCCCTGCATTAAATGACAAGTTGACCAAGAACTATGTTCCTTACCTGTGAAACATCAAAATCTGCCTGGAGGTTTCCAGAGGCTAATCCACTTAGGAGGACAATTTCATTTTCTTTCGGCTGTTGGACATTCATGGAGTTGATGAGGTTTGGAAGGTCTGGTGAAACATTGATCAGTTTCTGTGGGGTAAGAAAGACTCTAGATTAGTTCAGAGGATTCCTTTACATTCTAAAATAGCACTCCCAAACTATTCCATCTGCAAAAATTATTTGTTTTTTAGAATCTAAATGTAAGCTAGTTAGTCTATAGCTCACTATAAAACAACTCCCACACATAAGACTCAAGAACATTTGTAGAAGAGACAGAAAAAAAGATTGTCAGAGGCAGAGGAATGAGAAGTTTACTGAGATTATATCTCCTAGAAATGTCAGAGTAGCTACACCCATGAAGTCTCAACATCAAGGCTGCCTAAACATGACCTGAACAAGGATGACAGTCATAAATATGATAACATGGAATGAAGAAAACTCAGGAGGTCTCAACCCTAGATAGAGGACTACAGGCAACTAAGGAATGCTGAGGGCAAGAAAAATATCTTCCCCAGGGAAAAGCGCAGCTATCCAGTACCAAACGGCCAGCCTGAAGCACACACACACACACACACACACACACACACACACCCCAGAAATATACACAGATGTGCATGCACACACATATACCACACACCGCACACAAACACACATACACACACAAACACACACACACACAAACACACACACACAAACACACACACAAACACACACACACACCAACAATTAAAATGAGGGCATGAACTTGAATGAGATGTACATGGGGAGAGTTGGATGGATAATAGGAAAGAGGAAATGATGTAATTATATTATAATCTCAAAAATATTAAGAAACCTTGAAATCAGAACAAAACTGTTTTAAATTAGATAATAAGAATTAAGATTGGAATAGAAAATTTATGCTTAAAAAAGAAACACTCTTCTTTTAAATTTTCCAAAGTTAACATTTTGCAGTTACTATTATACAACAGAAATTAACACTAGTTTGGAAATATTTTTCCTCTTAAATTTTGAATAGCAAAATTACTTGCTAGTAATCTTCTGTTCCAATAAACTTAATAATAATAAAATCATGTTTAATGCTAGTTTTCCTTTGACTATGTTCTAAGCATTTTGGTAAAGTCTGCATATTGGTAAAGTCTGCATCCTATTCTATTTAATCCATAACAGAACCGTATGTGGATGAGATGTTATAATTACTTTCATGTATACATAAATTGTCTATGGCCTAGACAGTGGTAACTTACAGAAATCATATCAGGCCATATGAGCTAAGCCATAACTTGAAACTCTCTTAAATCACTCCATAAGTTATTCAAACAGTTACTATAATGGGAACTTGCTTCCATCCTCTCTGTCCTGTTTATGATATACTCTATATAGTAACTCATCGAATAAAGCTGTATGCAAAACTTTCTTAGAAAACTCTCATGCCACACAGAGGATAATATTTGGAACCTGGAAAAAGATTATAGAGAGCAATACCTGTGAGCATTAGGTTGAGAAGCTTGGTTTAATTATACCTAGAAAAAAGTTATGATAGCACCAAGAAATCTCAAATTCTGCATATGCACTGAGTGGTTCCTATATAACTGAGTACCTAGTATCAATTAAATGAAGACTTCATGTATTGTTCTGTGAGGATTCAACTGTAACTGTCATGCTGTTATAGCAAATGGAGCCAAACCTCTCAGCTTTGGGTGTGCAATGACAAACTGGGATATTACTTAATTCTTTCCATTGTACCACAGGCATGCCCAGCATCTAAAGAACTGAACATTCAGGTGCTTAATATAGCCAAGCATTTACACCGGGGATCAACCTCAGATGAGATGGGTGGAAGTTGGCTGTTACGAAGTGCAGAATGTTCAAGCCCATGGTAAGGGTAAGACAATGGAGACACAGCTGAGATGAGATCTGATAAAATGAATGGAAAGAGTGATCCCAAGAACCAGAGGAAAGGGCTGGCTGCCTTCACTTGGTTATAAGATACCTTGGAAAAGGCATGGCAGATTATGATGTGAACGTGAAGGAAGGGCCATGTTAGGATGCTGATGGGTGAGGGGAGATGCTTTTCTGAATGGTTCTGCAGGCCTGGAAATGTGACTTTCAAACACATTATGGGGTAACAGCATGAAAAGCTGCAGAGCAAGGTCAGGGAAAAGGCGGTGGTGATGCTATCTATCCTTCTAAGATGACATCATAGACAGAGTCTACCCATTGTCACAGGCTCCTGGAGAGCTCCAGGCCCAGCTGTTACCTGCTGCAGGTTCTCTGTGATGCAGGCATCTTTGTTTACATCCAGGTTCACAAAGCAGACCTGAAAGGGAAAGCAAAACACTCAATTGGGTGAAGAATCCTGTTAGGAAAAAACAAAACAAAACAAAATTAAAATAAAAACAACACTCACAGAAATGGTTTTAAAGTCTTAGCCAGTTTATATAGCTTGACATAGAGACCATCAATTCAGTTTGGGCCTCTACAAGGATTTCCAACCTCCTCTTCACATGGCCCAACCATGATGGCAAATGTCTTTCTGCTTTCATAGGCAAACATAGTCAAACATTTCCTGATTTTGCTCAAGTCACAGCAAAATCTTTAGGTTTAAATTATTATCAAATCTCATGAAGTAGAAAAGAAAAATGAAAGAAACAAATTGAAGAGAATTGTAGTGCCCTGGGACCCTGATTCACTTCTCCTAGTAATGTATGTCTTAATGGTTTATGTCTGCCTGGGTGCTTGAGTTTATTTTTAATTTTTCTAGTTTTATAAAAGTTGGTCCTAAGTTGTTCATCTTAGATGCCTAAACCAGTTAGTTTAAAATAATGGGTGAATGGTTAAATATTATTTTCAAGCAACAGTGAAATGATATATTCCAACTAAAATTTCAAACTTTAAACATATTATACAGATATATAAATATTGTGAACCATGGGATGGGGTTGGAGGGAGGGTTAAGGAACAATTTCTAGGAGGAACAACAGACTCATAAAAGTTAGGAAGACTCTGTTCAGCAGGGATGAGGTGAATGTCCTCAGTCAGGCATAAGGAGCACTGCTTGGAGATAAAGCACGTTGTCTGGCAAAAGAGGAAGATCTGACTGTAGACCAGACTGGGAGAAAAAGAAGTGTGAGCAACAAAATCATAGAATGGTTATATTAAATAAGAGGACATGAATGAGGTCTTATATTTGTTAAAATTCATCAATTATATTCTTTTTTTTTTTTTTTCCGAGACATGGTTTCTCTGTGTAGCCCTGGCTGTCCTAGAACTCAGTTTGTAGACCAGGCTGGCCTCGAACTCAGAAATCTGCCTGCCTCTGCCTCCTGAGTGCTGGGATTAAAGTCGTGCACCACCACGCCCAGCTATCAAATATATTCTTAATTACTTGATTTGAATATGTAAAATACAGACCACCATTGTAGTGGGTTGGCCTGATGCTGTTTGTATCCTAATACTAACAAGACCTGGTTGTCCCAGAGACCAGAGAACCTGCTCGTAGAATGCAGTGACACTTTGTCACCTTGCCCCCAAGTTTTTCTGATTGGTAAATAAAGTTGCCAATGGCTAATACCTGGGCAGAAGAGACATAGGGAGGGTTTAGGTTTCCTGGGCTTGGGGCTGGAGAGGAACCATGAGAAGAAGAAAAAGGTAGAGGAGGAAGGAGAAGCTGCCTTGGTTTAGGTGAGCCATAAAAGCATGGCCCTGAGGGTTGGCTAGATGGAATTAAGAACAGTCCAGATGAAACATAGTGATTAATAATTCAGGGTTATTGATAGTAAAGTGGATTCTAATAGTGTCGAGGGTAGATATCTGCTCAGCTCTAGTGCTGGTTAAGGCTTCTTGTAAATATAAAGGTTGTGTGTATCTTTGATCCAGGAACTAAACGACCTAAGATGGGGTGGAAACCCAGGGTCAGGATTAATTAATTTTTACAATACATCATCAGGATGCTAGTAATACATGTAATTTTATTAGATGCCTGAAGATATATGGAGCCTTCTGATTCCAATTGGTTTGTACAAGGCCAGAGTTTCTCTGAATCAACCCTTTTATTTTTTTAGATTAAAAAGGCAACAACAACAACAGCAGCAGCAGCAGCAGCAAATGACAACAAGAAGAGTAGTCTATAAGTGAAAGCACTCACTGATTGATAAGTGGATATTAGACCAGAAACTTAGAATATTCAAGATATAACTTGTAAAACACAAGAAAATCAATAAGAATGAAACCAAAGTATGCATACTTCATTCCTTCTTAGAATAGAGAACAAAACACCTATGAAAGGAGTTACAGAGATAAAGATCGGAGCTAAGATGAACGTTTGGACCATCCAGAGATTACCCTACCCGGGGATCCATCCCATAATCAGCCACCAAATCCAGACACTATTGCATATGCCAGCAAGATTTTGATGAAAGGACCCTGATATACCTACCTCAAGTGAGGCTATGCCAGTGCCTAGCAAACACAGACGGGGATCCTCACATTCATCTATAGGACAGAACACAGAGGCCCCAATGGAGGAGCTAGAGAAATTATCCAAGGAGTTGAAAGGGTCTACAACCCTTTAGGTGTAACTACTATATAAACTAACCAGTACCTCCAGAGCTCATGTCTCTAGATGCATATGTAGCAGAAGATGGCCTAGTCGGCCATCACTGGGAAGAGAGGCCCCTTGGTCTTACAAACTTTATATGCTCCAGTACAGGAGAATGCCAGGGCCAGGAAGTGGGAGTGGGCAGGTGGGGTATCAGGGCGGGGGGGGGTAGGATATAGGGAACTTTCGGGATAGCATTTGAAATGTAAATAAAGAAAATATCTAAGAAAAAAAAGTGAAAGCTTTAGAAGCTAGCATGGTTAATATTCTGCTAAAGCATACAGCAGATGACTACAGCTCTGCTCCCACATGAGAGTCTTCCCTAAGCTTCCTGGGCTGGCATGACTGCATATTATGCTACTTGTTGTACCACATTACCACAGTAAGTACTTGTTGAGACAGCTTGATGGGTACCAGGGAGAGAAAATGCTGTGAGGTGCTACTTCATTTTGATTTAAGCTGTGTTTCCTCGGGACAACTCTGATGGGAAATTTGGGAGCCATGGGGCCAGTGTCCCTTTGCAGATAATGCAATGCAAGCAGAGTTAATGGAAGTCAGAAGTGGTTCATGATCTAGAACCATTTGAAGATTCACCTAGTAATTGGAATTTGACCTTGGAAAAATTGGCTCAATATCCATTAGTGCTCAGGCTTTTCACACTACACAGTCATCGCTGCAGACATTGAACTACTGTGATGATTCTCCACTCACCTGTAAAAAGGTCATTACTTTGCCTGTACATCACAAAACTCTCATTATTGAGTACTGCAGTAGGAAAAAGCACAACAGAGACCAATGAAAGCCATTTAGGATAGTGATTATCTGACCTTCAATACAGGCTTCAGTTATAGAGAGTAAAGTTGTTCATCCACTATGAGCTGTGATATGAAATTTTGTTAATATATGTCAATTACCTGTTTATATTCTGCATGGAGCCTTTTTTTTGTATTGTTAAGGTAAGATATCAAGTTAGGATTTTTAGAGCCTAATATATACAATACAAACAAATACATACACACACATACATACACATATACACACACAATCAGGGGGATAATTCATTTTAAGAAAAAGAATAACAATTTTATTATATATATGGAAACGTCCTTTTTGTAAATAAAATATCAATAAATCTGAAATGTAGGTACTGGGAAGACAGCTCAGTAGGTACAAGCTTGAAATAAAATTCTCAGAAACCAATTAGTAGCTGGATGTAGTAGTACACATCTGCAATCCCAGCACCCTTAAGGCAAAACTTCAAGCAGAACAGAAGCATCCCCAGAATCATGCTACAGCTAGAGTTGAACAAACAAACTTCGTCTCAAAGTAGAAGATGAGGACCAATTCCTGAGGTGGTCCTCTGACCTACCACCTCCCCATCCCCTCCCCTCCCCACCCCCCACATCATCACACATACAGAGACAGAGAGACACAGAGAGGAAGAAGGAAGAGGAAGAGAGGAAAGAAAGATCTCTCATATATGGAGACTTTGAAAATATCCAGAAAGTGGTATTTTAACAACTCAGTATGCCTCCATAACACCTTTCCATTAATTTCTGACTGTATATTCTTTAATCACCTCTCTTTCAGCAGCAGGTTTAGAATATTATCTTTTCCATGGAAAGTGAAGAAACAACCCAGTTTTGTATAGTCTAGTGAATGTCTTTCAGCTACTCGTTGGTTTATAAAACCTTACACTGTTTTTTAGTTTAATTAACATCTTAGTGGGGAGCTGCCACACAATTTCTTTCATGTTTGAGTTACTACAGTCTTCCTTCTTGTAGAATTATGATTTTATGCTTTATAAACATAAAAATTTGGAATACTAATGTTTGTGAGATTATGCTGAATAAGAGAAAAATGAGTGGTTTCTTTATAAATATTGATGTTGTCATAGTGGGTAAAAATCCTTCCCAGAGAGAACTTTCAGTTGACTGAGTATTATTGAAAAGTCAACTTTGTATTTACATTTTACATGGCTGATGGGTTGGAAATTCTACATAGGCTAGCTCTGCTCACTCCAATTCTGTGCTTGGAGTACTGGGAACTGGAGTATGCACTAATACGATTATGATCTCTGATTTGTCCCTCTTCATGTCACTGTGTTTGGATAAGTTGTCCCTTTCTTCCTTCATGAAGCAATGCTTTATGTGTATATGAAAGGGCTCAAAGCCACACAGACTATATCTCATAAACATAACCCTATCCAATTTCTCTAGTGGCAGGGTGTACAAAAGCCTGGGGTCAATCTAGGGGGAACATGGGACACAGTGAGAGTCTGAATAGAAATCGTAGCTAAAGTATTTACATTTTGAAATTTTTGCAACATAATCATTTGAGAATGTTTTTTATCCCTAGTCCAGGGCCTTTGAAGTAGAAGTTCTGTGTATCTGGAGAGCTTTGTAAGCGCACCTATCATAGTTTTACAATTATCTGTTTCTTGTTGTGAAATCGTCCATTTGATTGGTTTGCTGTTTAGAGATCTAACTCCCTGTGGCTTTGGATTGTTTTCTTGGGATTCAATTATCCATTCATGTTGACCCCTAATTGACCACACAGATCTCTATATAGGAGCATTGGGAAATGGTAGGGAGGAGTAGGAAGTTTTGAGAAGAGACCAAGTGTTCATTGTCTTTATGGTATATGATCTTTGGGCTATATGTTCATAAGACAGACAACACAGGACACTCTTCTTGTTCTCACGGAGGTAGGTGTCGAGGGAAAACACACCCCTAAGATGATGAACGTCATGAGCTGAGGCAGAGGTGACATGTTGTGTGTAATGGAGAAAGATGTCGGGATGGTTGGGCTAGTTATAAATGCCATCCCAGGGAAGACAGATTTGAGGTAAGTCCAGGAGAAAATTCACATAATAAATGGGTGACCTTTTCATGATCTACATCCAATGAGCAATGATCTGGCAAGAGGATTTGCATGTGGAGAGGAGAAGCCACAGCTGTGAAGCCCAAAGAAGTAATACTCCGAAGCACAAGTCCTTTCCTCTGATACAGTGACACCTCCCAGTGAGTGTCTTTTAACCCTTTAGAGGAATTGAATGAAAGAGGAAATCAAAATTTCATCCTACAGATGTTGCACCACAAGTGCCGAGAGAGACTAATGCGTTAACTTTTGCTGTTTCCCTAGCTAGGAGTTTCCAATGGAAACTTTTGGTAAGGAGAAGGTAAAATAGGCCACTGTGGAGGGTATTGTTAGACTAGTGCAGTGTGGGTAAATCATAAAATTCGAGGGCTCTGGTTCTGCAAGCTAAAGAACGTTTTGTGGTGGTGATAGGGTGGGGGACTGGGGCTGCAGGAGCTAGCACCTAGTGAACTTCAAAGCCTAACTTCTGTGCTGGCTCATCTCCTTACGCGAGCGAACAGATGGCATAGAGTTCTCAGCCAGATACCTGTGTGAGGATGTCCAAGTATGCCAAATGAACTCAGGAAGGATCTGGGGCAAGCTGGATGTGTTTACAGAATTTCCGTTTCCTCCTTCAGAAACAGAAATAGGAAACAGGCCAGAGTTGGATGTAGATCTCCCTGCCCTTAGATTTTCAGGCCTTTCTGAGCTGTATGGAATATAGCAATGGAAACTGAACTCCCATACTCTGAAAGAGTGTTCTTAACTGCGAGTTCTCTTCCAGCCTAATGTGAATGAATGAATGAAGTGGAACCCCTGGCTCAGGTGGTACACATGCCACAGGAGGCAGATATTGCATCTTGGTCATCTCTCCTGATTTAAGTGATGATTTAAGGGGCCTCAGCAGAAGTGTTTTGTGGCAAGGACATAGGGAAACTGTAGAGATCCTGCAGGAGAATTAACTGGAGGGGCATCAGCTCAGAAACTGACAACGATGTAAAGTACTTAGAGGAACGCTCCCTTTCTACATATGAACACTTGCTAAAGACGCAGGAAAAGTAAATAACAAGACAAAAGCAAAAAGCTGAGGACAATGATTGGTAATGAGTAGAGACTAGAGGTGGTGATGCTTTCCTTAGAATTCAAGCTCCTTTCTATTCATATAAAATGCATTTGTTTGCTTCTGTGCAGGCACTTTGTTCCATCTGCTCCTTGCACTTGCCTGAAGCAGATGGAGAAACATCATCCCAAGGGAGCTCAGACACTCCCCACCCTGAATGCTTAGCAATGCTGCCTCTGTGGTTGGACTTTCAACGTTGCATTCACATGCTGCTCCCCTGTCTCTTAGCTTGTTCTTATGTATATGTTGGTGTGGGAATAAATGTCAGCAAGAAAATGATCTCTTCAACAATTTAAACTAATATATATATATAATATATTATATATATAATATATATAGAAAATATATAATATATATTATATATAAACATACAATAAACATATATATATATATATATATATATATATATATATATATATATATATATATATATATGTACACACATATATGAATGTTTATAGACAATATGCTGTTTTCTGTTTCATAGTGTGGATTATTTAGTTAGGTAATCTCAATTAGTTTTTGTGTGTGTGTGCAATGAAAATCTGACATGAGAAAGAGTTTGGCATTAAGATCTACTCAAACAATGTAATATAAAATAAATTCAGTTGAACACAGATCACAGCAGTTTGTGTGAGATAAATGACAAATGAAGTTAGACAAACCCAGCAATGTTGTATTAGATTAAAAATAAGTTTGAACTTTGAATTTAATTGAGAGCACATGAGAAGAACTGGTGATGGCTGTCAGTGCTAAATCTATATTGCATGTGGACAGTTTTAGATTGCTGCACATTAATTTCAGTCAACATTTTAGACTATCCAGATAGGCAAATTCAACAGTAAGAAGATACCACCCTGCTGTCTACCCACCATGAGCAGTTGCTGGCAGAAGGGTAGATGACACCAGGGATTTTAGCCAGGGGGTATCTTTGATTTTAATGTTTCCATGTCTCTTGAAGTCAGCTAAAACCTTTTATTCTTATAGAGATATTTCCTATGAACAGTTCCTTAAAAGCAGGATGTCAAATTGCCTTTAAAATTTAGACATCTGAATGCTGTTTATGGCCAAACATATACTTAGGGTTTATTTTTGAAGAAAACCAGCTCCTTTCAGCTGCTTGGAACAATGCAGCCATCTGCCCATGGGAGCTATGACAAGATCCCTTAATTTGACAGTATCAAAATGCTAAGCCCTACAATGCTTTCAAAAAAATAAAAAAACAAAACAAACAAACAAAAACCCTGTCTGTTTTCTTCCTGCTGCAAATTCTAGATGCAGGACCCTGGACTGAATTTATCTTCTCAAAATGTCACGTTTTCTCTGATTAGCAGTTTGGGCTGATGGCACTAAATGAAAAACTCTTCCATCAGTGTGGAATGGTGTCATGTTGTCAGCCATTCTAGAACATACTTGAGACTCTTTGGGAAGGCATTGCATTTGTATGCAGCTACTGCTTCCAAATAATTGCAGCACTCATACAAAATACAAGTTTTATTTCCACTCAGGGCTGTCAGACTTCTCTGATTCTTCTTACTGTCAATATTTTAAAAACACATTTAAAATGGCTTTTGAAAGAGCTTTGTGAGCAGTTTGTGATGAGACACACCTTAGAAACTTTATATAATTGTAAAAAAAAAAATTAGATATTTTAACTAACCATACATAAAATGAACTTTACTGGTAGCTTATAAATAATTTGTAATGTGATTCTAGGTGATTATTTGGGAACAATCTGCTTGAAAAATTTTCTGTGTGCATATACAAACAAAGGGTAAGAGGGTTGGGGGGCATGGCTTAGTGGGAATAGTACTTGCTATGTAAACATGAAGACCCAAGTTCAAATCTCCAGTATCCACCTACAAAAATGCCAGGCATGACTGCCTGTCTCAATAATCCCAAAATTGGAGAGAGGAGAGGGGAAGATCCTGAGAGCTTTCTGGTCAGCCAACCTAGCTGACATGATGAAATCAGTTCATTGAAGAACCTAGTCTTATAGCATTAAGGCAGACAAAAATATAGGAAGGCTCAGGATATGTTTGGCTTTGATTCATTCTCAGAAGAAACAGACAATTAAAGAAACAGTCAATTAGCAGCCAGATGTCTTTGTCACACATTCTTTCCACAGCCGTAAACAACTACACAGCTATTTTATATCTTTTATAGAATTGTCCATCCTGGACATTTAATGTAAATGTAACAATATGTATAATATGTAGTTTTATTATGACTGGCTAACATAATGTTTATAAGTTCAACTCTATCAAGTCTTTATTAGTAGTTCATCAGACTTTACTGCAGAATAATATTTTATTGTGTGGAAATTTATATTTTACATGTAAAATTTGGTTTCTTTTTAAGGAAAAGCTTATTTTCCAAAATGTTCTGAGTGAGAATTTGGGAAACACAAGAAGGGTCATTGACTGTACTCTGTCATCCGCCATCTTGGTTGTGAGACTCTTGGTACCTCTTTCTATTGAAAGGCATGATCTTAGCAAAGGATGCCCAAAGATGATGTGGTCATAGCCTACGGTTTGTCTTTGAGCTTGACCTTTTGTTTGACTGTTTGACTTTTCAAATGTATATTATCTTGCTAGGCTGTGTGATACATGCAGATTTAATCTCTAATAAGATCCCAACTTTTCCCGAAGTAACCATAGCATGCCTCATCGCTTGCTCCCACATTAGGAATTGTGTGCTTCTAGAGGTTTTCCGAGATGATTTATACAAGTGATAGAGCTGAGCTATAATTATGGTGTTAAGTAGAAGGAACCAGAGAAAATTGGATGTGTTCGAAACCAATCCAGCCAGGGAAGGCAAAGGCTGTCATAATGGAGCAAGGAGAGAGAGGAGCTGCAAGGAGGTTTCTTTCTTCTATGAAAAATAGAATTGAATACGGATTTTTAAATATATATTGGGCTTACTATTCCTTGCTTACCTTATGATTCTATTCTTTTAAAGATTCTTTTTTATTTTATTATTTTAGGTGTGTGACTGGTTTATGTATGTATGTTTGTGCACTTTATGCATGCAGGACCCAAAAAGGCCAGGAGAGGCATTGGATCCCCTGGAACTGGAGCAAAGACATTTATTTAGAGGCTGCTGTAGAGATTCAATGGTCAACTATGTCTGGTTGATACAGAGCAGTATTTAGCAGAAATGTAGATATTGCTCTCTGCAATGTGTGGGGAGAGGTGCGTAGGTGCAGAACAAGGGAATTTGTCCACAGTTCTGGCTCATTACTGTGCTCTAACATCAGCAATTGTAATAACAGTAGCGAACGCTTCTCTGCTTACAAAGGCCTGACCTGCATACCCTCTCCTCAGCCCACTCCACCCTCATAACAAATACATTAGTGCAGCGTGGGTGTTGTACTTATGGGCAGATGAAGAAATTGGGGGACAGAGTTTTCAACTTCCAGGCTCACACAGATGGAAAAAACTTAACTAGAAGTCTAAAATCCATGCTGATGCTCCTGGGAAATGTCTCTGTGGGTCAAGTACTTGTGACAAAATCATGAAGACCTGAGTCTGTATTCTTAGCGTTCAAGTAAAAGCCAGGCATCATGGTACTGACCTATAACTCAAGAATTTAGGGTTGGATATAGGAGGATACTGTCTTTCTGACCGGCAAGACTAGCTGAAATACCAAGCTTTAGTTTCACTGAGAGGCCTTGTCTCAAAATAACAAATTAATTCCTTAAAAATATGAAAAAGCAACTGAAGAAAGCCATACTGACATAAGGCTATGTTCCTCCCCAGGGGTGAGCATACCTGTACACACACATGTACACATACATGTACACCCATGCATATACTACACACTCACAGATGAAAAATATTGAAAGAACAAAACGGGATCTGAATAGTAATTTCAATAAACAGTATTGGAAGGATGTCTAGATCCCTGTAAAGTTCAATTGAAATTTATTGTAGGTCAATATATTTCTTAAATGGAATGAGTGGACCAATTAACATTCTTTGGCGTGTTACTCGACACAGAGCTCATGGCCCCAGTGTAGCGGCTGTGCCATGGGAATAAACTGAGGCCTGTCATTCCTTAGTGTTCATGCAGGAAGCTAAACTTAATAGATGATTTTTTTTTTCTGATTTCTTATTCTGGATAATTTAAATACTTAGTCTCAAAATGCTATTTTCAGCATCATTTGTGTTTGTGTTACATGAAATATTTTCTTCATTTAGCACAATGAATGGCAGGGGGCCACATTAGTAGCATATGCTGGCTTTATTCACTGCTGGTTTCTGTCGCATTCGTGTGACCTTCCTTGTTAAGCATTTGAGTTTGAATTTCTTGGCATAGATATTAATTAAAGCATGAGATCACAAGAGAATATAAAGAAGAAAGGATGGGACTCTAAATCACCAGCGCATATGAAGGTAGAATATGGTACAAAGCAGTGAGCATCCCCATGTGAGCATCCCCATGTGTTCTTGGTTAGAACAAAAGAGCAAGGCTTCTGGCTACTCATCACAGGCCCGGCTCCTGGAACTGCCTCTAGCCAATGACCTCGAAGGATGAAGCTCATTCTCTTCTAATTCCTTTGGCAAAGAACAGGTCTTCTGTGAAATGATGGAGTTTTTAAGTGGAGTATACCTTGGCTATGATGTGAACTTGCTATATGAATGCTATAGGGACCAACTGTACCATCTGCTCCTTTGGAAGAACAGGAAACCAACACCACCATGCCGATCCTCTGGCTGGGCTGTACGAGGAGACATAAAAATTCCTTTCTCTATTTAATCCATCTTCCTAAGATAATATGAACTTATCCCCCACAAGCACTCAACAGGCTTCATTTAAAGAGGGCACACCAGCATTGACTTAGGGTCAAGTGCGACGCTGACAGAAAAGACTGAGATAATCCTTGGTAAACTTGACCAAGAACAGCTCAATGGGATGGCTAAAGAGAAAGCTTGATGGTAATGGTGTGTGTGTGTGTGTGTGTGTGTGTGTGTGTGTGTGTGTGTGTGTATGTGTGTGTATACTTGCATACACACACACACACCTGAACTCCACAAACTTATCACAGCCAGCTTTACCCTAGAATCAGCACCAAGTGAGGCTGCATGAGTGTCCAGCACACACTGCCACCCCTCAGAATTCTAGAAGCTTTTCTGAGAAAGATTAACGGTTCACTAAGCTGGAACATGGGGAAAGAAGAGGATGTTCATCACCAAAATAGGAAGTGGAGGCAAAGCGGGACAAAGCTTTAAATGTATTCAGGAAGCTCCTGTGGCTCAGGTTTAAAGTGAATGATTCAGAAAGGCAAAGAAAGATCACCTCAGCATCTGTCAACAAAGGAAACCCCTGCAGAATAACCAGAAAGCTGTGGGAACAGGTAACTCTCTGCAACTAGATAACTGAGGAAGAGTCTCTCTCTCTCTCTCTCTCTCTCTCTCTCTCTCTCTCTCTCTCTCTCTCTCTCTCTCTCTCTCCAGCTCCAGCTTTGTCTCTCTCATTTCTTTTCTAGAACTGTTTTTTTCAACACATGTAGTTCATTTTATTGAAATACTCCTGTGCTGAGAAGTGTTCAGTGCATTGCTATCCCAGTGCCTGTGGACATCTGACTCCATCACCGGACACAGAGAACACCCTTTATACCAAATGGCACCTTCTATTCTTCTATCCCCACCTTTCTCTCTGGGTCTCAACTTGGCACACAATAATTCAGTTTGTATATAATAGCAATTTGTGCCTCTTTGAGGTTTAGCTCTTTTTAAAAGGTGATACAATTACCCTCTGTCAAGCTGTTTGGATCCCCAGATGCAAAGCCATGCCAGCCCCTCAGAGAGAAGAGAGACCAAAGTCTCCCAGGCCCAAGTGTGAGGAGCAGTGGAGTTTGAGTCCAGGGCTATAATTAATGCACAATTGCTTCTGTGCACATAGCTTTGACAGTGACAAAATACATGTCTCCATGCAAAGGGAGACTTATTTCTCAGGTAGTGGGGCTGTTTAGAGCAAAAGAAACATTCATTCATCCACAATAAATTCTCACTAGAGTGTAGATTTATCAGAGCAGTTAATCCTTTCAAAAATTACCCACTTTTTTTTTTTAAAAAAAGCATCTGTTTAAGCATAAAACAGAGGGATAATGCTGCTTAGGAGAGTATGGAAGCGTTTCTGTTGTCCTGTTCTGTGGTTAAATACCTTCCGATTTCCTTATTACGTGTCCTGCTCCATAGTGCTAAACACTCTCCTGCCTGTCTGCCTTCATGTAGTATGGACACTCAGTTCCATAGGTATGACATTGAATGTATAAGCTACAGGCTTTGCTAAGATTCCTCAACTCCCTCTTCTGGTACTACAAGGCCATTCTGTTTTTCTGTTTCATCAAGGTTTTAGAAAGGACTAGGCTGGCCTGTGTTGGAGGTACACACCTTTCATCTCAGTACTCAGAGGCAAAGACAGGTGGAACTCAGCTATTTGGAGGCCATTGTGATCTACATAGGTGAAGGCAAGGTTACAAAGTGAGATCCTGCCAAAAAATAAAAATAAAAAATATCAAGTGTGGTGGCTAGTTTCTAAGGCAACTTACACAAGATAGCATCCTTTTGGAAGTGGAAACCTTAACTGAGAAAATGCCCTCATCAGATAGGCCTGTGTTGGTTTTACTGATTAATGTTTGGTGTGCGAGGAGCCTATTCCTTATTGACACTGTTGCCTGTGGGTGGTCCTGGGTTCTATAGGAAAGCAGGAGGAGCAAGCCAGCTACCCTTCATGGCCTCTGCATGCCCCCAGATTTCTACCTTGAGTTCCTGCCCTGACTTCCTTATGCACTGTGGTGTGACCTGAGAGTTTTAAGCTGTTATAAACCCTTTCGGCCCCAAGTTGTTTATGAGCATGGTGTTTTATCACAGCAATAGAAACCCTAACTAAATGGTAAGGCAGGAATGTTCTCACCTTCTGATTGCTCAATTAGCTGAGTCCCATTTGATTATCGGTAACTACTAAAAAACATCAACGGGTGCTCTCAGTTCTAGTAGAGGTGAATTTGTTTTATATTTTCAGATAAAAACGATTTCATGGAAAAAAATCACAAATTATGCTTACAGAACATAAAATAAACCATACAAACCAGGCAAGGAATTCAAAGGACAGTACTTTATTTCATATGCTTTGTTAAAGTCACCTTGACTTGGAAATGGACAGGGTCTCCTGAGGTCTGAGCTAGACAGTCATCAGACCTTGGATCAGACAGACAAGCCCCTATTCAGTTACACATTATCTAACCAAGGGCCTCAGATCCAGAACGGTAAGCAATCTATCTCCATCACTTTTAAGCCCTTAGGGACATGTTTGTTTTCCCTGAGTCATATGCCAGTGTCAGAGTTCACTTGGAAAATAGATTCTGCTGTGTATTTAGAACTATATGTGAATTCACAAATTATTCACATCCACGGCCACTAGACTGAAAGACTGAGCTGTTAATCACACACAAGCAGCAGCTGGGATTCCATGTCTCTAAATGCTATCCAACAAGCTACGTGGGTGAAGAGTTGAGAAACATTAATATTATAGCCATTTGAATTTAAATTCAGTGTTTTCTTAATTATCTTTGGAGGTTTATTTATTTATTTATTTATTTATTTATTTATTTATTTATTTTGTATTTTTTAATTTCAACCCATTTCTCAGTTCAGATATTTTATGTTTTATTCATTTAAAGTTTAATGTTTTTTTGTGGGTTTCAAAAGAAGGAAAATCGGTTGGATTCTGACTGTAAAACCATAAAACACTCAAGTTATTTCTTCTGAAAATATATTTGAATGTCTCCTTAATGTGGACATTAAAGTAACATTAGGATTGCATGCACTTGCCTTTGGCCCTATCTGCACCGGCCTAGAATTTTCTGCCTATTCTTTTTGTTCAATTAATTTCTTCCTATTTCCAAACAGTACAAAAACTTCATCATCCATGGAATCAAACCAGGGCATTTAGTTTTTCTCATCACTGACTAGCAACAGCTCTGTCTTCTTTTGCTTACCTCCTCCATTCATGACTTTGATGCTCACAAGTCACACCCAAGAGAGGAGACAGAATGAAAACTTTCCCCACACATATGGGAGATCGGTTCATTGCATGCTTTATGAAAACAACATATATCATGTAGCATCAGTTATATTAACCTATCTTAGATATTTTTTTAAGGTAGCGACAGTGGTGGTGGGCCAGTCTGATGCTGCTTGTATCCTACAGTTAAAACTGGTCCATCAAGGTGTGGTTGCCCCAGCAAGCAGATGCTCACATATGCAAGTGATGCCATATGAACCTTCTCCCAATTTAAATCCTTAAAAAAAATAACCACAAATAGCCTTTATATAAAAGTCTAGAGCTTGCAATTGGAGGGAGTAAGTTGGGACTGAAGATTTGAGAGCAGGCTGCAGGGACGGGGAAGAACCATGTGGCCAGGAGATACAGTAACAAGAGGCTTTATAGCTGGGGAATAAGTGAGTATAGCCCTGGATCTGTGCAATTTAGGCATTTGGCTTTTAAATAAAATATCTGGAGTGTTTGTCTTTTATACCACAGGCTTATTAGAACTTTAACTTCAACAACAACCAGCATTATTAATATTATTATATTATTATATTATTATTTCTTCTTCTTCTTCTTCTTCTTCTTCTTCTTCTTCTTCTTCTTCTTCTTCTTCTTCTTCTTCTTCTTCTTCTTCTTCTTCTTCTTTCTTCTTTTCTCTGCCTCTGCCTCTGCCTCCTCCTCCTCCTCCTCCTCCTTCTCCTCCTCTTTCTTCTCCTCCTCCTTCCTGTGACTGCTTCCTGTGTTGTAGGCTGAGGTCACATCAGTTCTCCAGTTCTAAGTTTAATGAGAACCATTTTAATTCCTGATTTGTTGGTCGGTTTATTTTTATTGTTGCTATGAAGATTGCTACATACAGATTCTGACTTTCCATCTTCATGGGTTTAACTCCCAAAGTAGGATTCTGGTTTAGGTTAAGTACATTGGAAACTTCTTTGTAACAGCTAATTGCATTTCCTATTTAACAGGTAGGGACAATTTAAGCCAAGCGACCATGCATGAGAATAGCATTTCTTGCAATCCATATCAGTGGTTGTTTGAATAAGAATGGTTCCCATGAGCTCATATATTTGGATGTTTAGGAAATAGTGCTATTTTAAAGGGTTAGTAAGTGTGGCTTTATTGAAGTATGGCACCAGGGTATGGGCTTTACAGTTTCAGAAGGCCACACCAGGCCCAGTGGCTCTCTCTTCCTGCTGCCTATGGATCTGGATATAGAATTCTCAGCTACTCTCCAGTACCATGTCTGCCTACATGCTGCCATGCTCCCCACCTAATTAAATGCATTCTTCTATAAGAGTTGCCGTGGTCATGGTATCTCTTCAGAGCAACAGAACATGACTAAGACACTCATGAACCTTGGCAGCCCCTTCAAATGTTTGCATAAATCACAGAGCAGCACAACCCAGAGGATGCTGGGAAGGTCTCCTGCATTTACTTTTAATTCAGCTTTGTTTGTCAATACATTCAAACCATATATACCAGTTTGCCATTGTAGTCAATCAGTGTTTCCTGTAACTTGGTGAACCATCATGAACCATCATGAGCTGTAGCAATCCATAGTGTGGTTCCACCATCTGAAAGCTACATTGTGGATTCCTGTCTGAGAACCATGGAAGACCATCAGTCAACAGAGAAAAATGTTCTTTCCCTCTGCCTTTTTGTTCTTCTTGAATCCTCAGTGGAGTGAATCATGCTCACCCACATTGTGGGGTCTCAAAAGTTTTACTGTATTCACTAATTTAAGAGCGAATATCTTACAGAAGCACCTTCAGACAGTACTAGCTAGTAGGACATGCATTGACTGAGTCAAGTTTATCTGTACTATTAACCATCACACTGCTGCTGGGGGGGGTGCTTAGGCACATGATACATGGAAGTTTTTTAGGCTGCTAAGCTTATGAAACCCTCCCTAGGTTTAGGAAATCAATCAGAGTTTATTTTCACCATAGTTAAAAATACAAGTAGGTAGTAGGTATTCTCTCTCCATATTGCCAATGGACTCCCCCTGACCTTAGCCAATCACACCCTCCTGTTCATAACAAAAAACACTAAGATGGAGGGGCAGTACAGAACCCAACATATGTAGACAACACATTACATCTGTGGCCACAGATGACTTTTCCATCAGATTTCTCTGTAGTTAAGTTGATGCCTGCCAAAGTCAGTCTTGGAGTTTTCCAGCTGCATCTCTGAGCAGGAATAAGCACTCATTTTGTCCTGTTTCTGAACACATCATCCACAGGATTTGGAAACAGAGTTAAAGGGTTTATGCTATCAACCTTTGGGGTAACTCAATGTGCTTTTGCAATGACTAGAACAGATAGATAATCAGAGAGCTGTAGGTTTCCAGTCATAGAAAAGAAATTTAAGAACATCTAGTCAAAATTAAGTATCTTAAAGAAGAGAAAATTCCCCCAAATGTCTGACCCAACATTTAGCAGCTCACTGATTGAAGAGTAAGGAATCTTTCCCTCCTTATAATGTGAGGGAGATTTCTGTCTTTCTGGAATACCCCATGGGAATTGCTGCCCTAGAACAAAGATTGCAATTCATACTACACTATATTCTAATGGTGGATGGAGTCAGGACCGAAAAGCTTTGGGGTCACAAATGAGACCTCATATACTGGTAAGGGTCAGTCTTAAAGGTGATAACTGAATGCATATGTGTGAGGATATAAGTATTAAGTTAGAAGTGGAAAATTTACATGCTTCAGCTCCTCTCTGAGTGATTTTAGTAAATGTCATGTCACCAGACACTCTTATTATTATGTAAAGTTTTCAGTTGCAAAAAAAAAGTAAAAAAGAAAAGAAAAAGAGAAAAAAATCAACAAGCTCTGCCTCAATGACCCAAATAGTGAATGTAGGAGAGAGACATGTAGGAAAGAGACAGCTCTCCTACATTAAGGCCACAGCCACAGAGTTAGGTCAGAACACAAAGCAGAAAGCGCAATAGTAACACCAAGGCAGGCTTATGTTCATTTTATAAAAATCACTCGGTATGTAGACAAGTATGAAGTGCTGCGAGTTTATCCTCAACGTGTCTTTAATGAACCTGTTAGTCAAGCATAATTATTCTCAAGTGAGTTTCACTTCTGATGAGTTAAAAATAAATGCATAAAGAAAAATTTCTATAAAATGCATGAATAAAGTATCTGTAGGTGCAAAACACCTGCAATGGATATAAACCAGTGCAATTTCAGATCTATAGTTTCTGTTCTATATTATCATCCATAATAAAGTTAGTATGAATTATTTAAGGTAATGCCCTCAATACAATCTGATACCATTGTATAAGCTTACCTTCCTCCTTTCTCCCTATACCCCCTCTACTTCCCTCCCTCCTGTACCCTTCCTTTTTCTATTAATGTCTATGTATTCTTGCCGATCAAGTTTATATTCAGCATGAGATAATCAGTGTTATCAGAGAAAAATAAGATCATTGTATTCCAAAGCCAAGACATTTTTTATTGAATACCCAGAAGGTAGAAGCTATGAGTATCACAATCATGACCATAGCTCCTAGGCAATAATTCAGTGCCTCTCAAAGTAGAAAGAAGTCCACTGTGGAAGTAAACAGACATCGTATTGCAGCATCACAAAAAAATGGATCTCAGAGATGAGATTTTTATGTTATTTTTCTTCTGCTACAAGCGTGATAATATTTTTAAAACTTAATCTTTCGATATATGTCTGTTTTTCAGAATTAGCAATGACTTAGAGTACATAACTCCCCATGATGAGGAATTTCTTTAAGCCTAAGTCCTAGAAACTGGGGAATGCTCTGAATCACAAGTCTTTGAATTACCAAGGTCCTGATTTCTTCTTCTGATAGTGTAACACATGCTTGAACCCCTCTCTAGAATATAAGACACATATGAAATCTTTCCCACCATGGCCTTTGTGATTTCCAAAAGTTCACAATTCACAGGCTGTAGTAAAGTAGGAAGGCAAATTAAAGTTTACACGACTAAAAATACCATCAGTAATTACAGCTTTGAGAAAAGGAGCTAGAGGCACATAGAAACCATTATCTTTCTTGCAAAAGATGCCACCTTACTCAACCAAGGGAGAAGGGGGCAGCAGTGCCCCTGTCTAGTTTTGTCAGACTTTAGTCATGGAAGATACCATGGAGCCTGTGACTTCATAGGGCACTGGTGTGATGCCAGGCTACATCAGGAGAGGCTGATAGTAACAGAAAGCCAAACATTTAAGTGAAACAATAGCAGGATATGTGGGAACTTAGTGTGACAAGGTCATCAACCCTAGAAGAGGATCAACAATATGAACTAACCAGAACCCCCAGAACTCGTGTCTCTAGCTCCATATGTAGCAGAAGATGGCCTAGTCGGTCATCATTGGGAAGAGAGGCCCCTTGGTACTGCAATCTTTATATGCCCCAATACAGGGGAACGCCAGGGCCAAGAAGTGGGAGTGGGTGGACAGGGGAGCAGGGAAGGGGGAGGGGGGAGGGGACTTTTGGAATAGCATTTGAAATGTAAATTAAGAAAATATCTAATAAAAAAATTGAAAAAAAAACAGTGTCAATATAAACAATAAGTAAATCCGTAAGTGGAAAGTAGTTGCATCATGGAGATGAGAGACAGACCATTTGAAGACTTGCCTGGAAAGTGAAGTTTCCCCAAAGCAATGCAAATGCTCTGAGAGATGCTTCAAATGCAACTGAGCTCTTCAAACTAAACCATCAATCCAGAGAACTGGTGTAACTAAACCATCAATCCAGAGAAGTGGTGTTTAACTTCCTAATTGCTGCCTTTGCTTTAGAACAGATGACAGTGTATATAAAATCAAATATTTTGGGTTTACAGCCCATAGATTTTCTGTTGTGTTTACTCAGAACTTCCACCTGACCCCATCTCTCTCTCTCTCTCTCTCTCTCTCTCTCTCTCTCTCTCTCTCTGTATGTGTGTGTGTGTAGAAAGAGGACAGATTTAGAATGAATGGAATAGAAGGGATTATGTCTCAGTAAAACTTAATTTTAAAAACAGATCATTGGACCAGTTTAAAGATGTAGTGTAGTATACTTCAATAACAGTAGTGTAGTAGTGTACTTCAGTAACAACATCTCTAGAAAATCATGGACATACGATCATAGCATTTCAATTTCCCAATTAGGTGCAGTGGTTTGGATGAGAACAGTCCGCATAAATTTGAATAATTAGTCTGCTGTTGGTGGAACTGCTTGGGGCGGACTAGGAAGTGTGGTCTTGTTGGAGGAGACAAACCACAGGGGTGAACTTTGAGGCCTCAAAAGCCTCATGACATCCCCAGTGCACGCTGCCTCGTGCTTTAGTTTGAAATGTGACTTTTCAGCCGTGCTTGCTGCCATGCCTTTGCTCTGCCATCATGGCCTCTAAGCTAGAACACTTAGACCAATTATGTATTTTCTTTTAATGGTATTTTGTCACCTCAATAGAAAATTAATTGAAATAGAAGCTGACATAGCCAGGAAGGGATTTCTTGTCCTTTGTCACTAACTGAAAAATCTGAGTTAAGGTACCAATTTTATCACCATGTGATCTCAGACAAACTATTAACTTTCAGCACTGCACATTTTTCTGCAATTCGAGAAACTTCATGATGTGCCATAGTACTAGTAGAAACACTTCATAGAGGGAGGAATTACTCGAACAGTTACAGTTGGTAATAGCAAACAGTAACAACAGAAACATTCCCAGAAAAACACTTGAAAGAAATAATAATATAGTTCTGAAATCCCTCAACAGCCACATAGCTAAGGGAGGGGCATATCCCTCGGTGATACAGCCTGCCTCCCACCCCTAGTCCAGCAACTTGTTTACTGGGAACTTATAGCTGCTCAGAGCTTCTTGGTCAAGGAAACCAGTTCAGAAACTTCTGTCATTATTACTGATAAACCTTTTGTTCATTGGAAAAGAAATAGACCAGTCGGTGTGTTAGTCACTCGTCTCATTTATCGTTAAGGCATAAAGAAACAACAGGCAGTCTGGAAACCCTAATAAGTGATGTTCACAGGGTAGAGAGCTTTCAAATGTAGCAGTAGCTAGGAAGTCATCAGTCCATCTGCCTCTAAAGTTCATGTCTGTTGTAGGCAGTGCATAATAATTGCTTCATTGCATTGAAAAACTCTAAAGATTAATATGCCTAATAGTGGTCTTGCCATTAGTGATACACTATGCTTAGACACAAGCGACAAGAGAAAAGGGTTGATTGTGACTGGAGAGGTTGAGGCAGGAGAACCTTCAGATGACCTTCAGTGGCACGGTGAGACCTGATATCATTCAAACAACATGGCAACTATAAAAGCAATCAAAGATAAATCATTCCACAGTTGATTTCAAGTGAGCTTCTAGCCTGTATACATTTTCCATAATTATCAAACTGTTTGGAAACTCTGTGAAAACCAATTTTGTTGGATGACCTAAAAGGAAAATGCACCAGGATATACTTTGGTTTACCTGACAGAAACTGTCAGGTACATTTAACGTATAGCATACAAATATTGTTTATTATAATAAACCACTTATTGCTTTGTTGTTCTCAAACACTGTGATGTGAGCTTTCCTACCCTGCAGGAATCCATTGTTTCTGCCTTGTCTGGTGTGTCCCATGGATCGCTCTTTCAGCAGTTTCTTAACTGCCCCCATCATTGATTAATTCTGAAAAGTACTTTCTTATCCTAAGAACACAGTGAGCGTTCAGGATGCTAACCCCCACTTTGGCATATGAATAGGGCTCAATTCTTTTCTTTATAATTGCTTCAAATCAAAGTGATTTTTTTTTCCTATGTAAAGAACAAGAAGTTTGGGCTAGACGGGGACAAAGGGCATCTACTCAGACAAACTGGAAGCCAGAAGAAAAACAGTGAATAAAGTTGAGCAGTTAAGAGTGACATTGATTGATGAATTCTCTTTGACATTGCCAAGGTAAACCAAAAATATATTCTCACACCTTTTTCCTCTTAGGCCATCTAACAGAACGTGTTTTCCTGGAGTAGCGATCTGCTGAGTTAACAGAACCCACTCTGAGGGCCAGAGTGAACCAATGCCTGAGTGAACCAATGCCAGAGTGAACCAATGCCAGAGTGAACCAATGCCAGAGTGAACCAATGCCTGAGTGAACCAATGCCAGAGTGAACCAATGCCTGAGTGAACCAATGCCAGAGTGAACCAATGCCAGAGTGAACCAATGCCAGAGTGAACCAATGCCAGAGTGAACCAATGCCTGAGTGTACCTGCAGCAGAAATAGTCTGTTCTCACCTATGAAGCAGGGTCTCACTCTCCTTCAACACTACAATGCCAAGAACAGTTAGTAAGCTCTTGTAAAGAGTCTTAACTATGGAGAGCTATTTTGAGCTCATACATTTCCAGCCACTTTGGGATTTGTGAGAAGAATTATAATTCTTAGCTGGTGTGTGTTTGTGTGTGTGTGTGTGTGTGTGTGTGTGTGTGTGTGTGCATGCTGAGCTCTACCTTTGATTATGTGTCAATGTTATTAGAAACTGCAGTGAAATTTCCTTAGTGAATATTTACCAATCCGTAATTTTCTGGTTCAAAAATACATAAAAGTTCTGGTTGTTCAAAGAGTGCAAGCCTCAGTTTTCTTTTTCTGTAGGTTGAGGGCATGGTTATGTTGGAATACAGGAATGGCAAACAGAGTTTGGCCTCCTGTATAATTAGTGAGACAAAGAACAAGCTGGCTTTAGGTACCCAGTGCCTATCACCACTAGCATGCCTTTACCTCTAAGCATCTTCAACTAAACACCAAATCACAAGACAGTGCACACAGTACCAGAGGGTACACTTTGTGGTCCATTTTGTGGGCTTATTTTGAAAAGAGATTCTTTACAATTAAGCAGTCAGTAGGATACAGTAAGTTCTAGCACATGCTTTGGACACTGCATGGGGCCTGTTAACCAAGAGAATTGTGAAGTTGAACTCCATATTTAGAACCCCCAACTTTTTTTTTTTGTTTGTTTGTTTTTCATTTGTTTTTTGCCTTTTCTTCCTGCATAAATTGCAGCTCTCTTCATAGTTGCTGGGTTTAGACAACAATAAGATGCTATTTCTTGGGCATACTATGCGCTTTATGCATAAAAGGACATAGTTCCAGATCTGTTAGGAGAGTGTGTGGATCTCTGAGAACCAGATCTCTAGTAACATTAAGAAAAGTTAGCAAGCAAACATTGTGAAAACACCATTTTAATTCTTAAGGAATGATCTAAAGGTCACAGAGAGTACAGGTAAACTTTTATTCAAGAGACTCCACTAAAACTAGTCTAAAACTGACTGTACCCTTGTAGCCCCAATTTTATGGCCTCTTATTCACTCTGGGGGGGTGCACATGGGCATCTGTGTTTAGGAAAGGGTGCTTCATTTATTCTAGGGTTCCCAGTGACAATTCCTGGGTGTCACTGGAAGTCAGAGATCACCAGAATTCTTCATACTCTAAACTATTAAATAAAAGATGCTACAGTTATTATTCATGAAGGCCAGAAACGGACCTTTCTCTATGCATGTATAAGGCTGAAGTATTACCCTAGGTGTGAGATAAGGGAATAGTAAGACTCATATGTCAGTTTTTCCATCTCACTGGAAGAGTTTCCACACCAAGATAAGCCAGCTGAGTACGAATGGATAGCACCCTCATTTCCTTCCAGCCCATGTTTATAAGTTACTTGGAGAATCATAAATTGTAACCTTTATCCATTTCTCCAGTAAGTGAATTTTGCTACTTAGGCGAAGTTAATAGACAGATTGAAGAGAAAGATCATGGGATAGATGGAAAAGCCAATGGAAGACTCATCCCTGCACTCGTCCCTACCCTGTACACCAACCCCTCACTCAACCATTCCATATTTCTAGGTTTTTCCAGGGGCCAGTGAACCCCATAGCTGAGATACAATGACTCATCCTGGCTTAAGCTGGCTCAGAGAGGGTTTGCAGGTGGAGCACAGGGTTTGGATGTTGCACAGAGACACTCTCAATGGTTCAGCTTTGACCTCCAGCTCTCAGTCCACACTAGGGACATTCTGAAAAATGATGTGTGGTGGATATTGATGTAAGATTATGAATATCATCATGTTTATCTGAGGATTCATAAAGAAAAGTGCCAAAGGTCTGAGAACTAGCCTAAATGGGGCTGCTGGATTGCAGCAGCTAGATTTTGAAATCCTGCTCATTCTCTCTCTGAGTTGCCTGTATGCTGACAAATACATGGGAGAAACACACTGTTTGGGGCAGGACCTTTGTATACCAGATAGTCAACAAATGGTGTCTCCATTGGCCAACTAAGTTGTATTTGACATTGCTACAAAACCCTCATTTTATCCAGCCAGAACAGCTGGCTGTGTGCAGCTGGATAGGAGTATATGATGGAGAACATGGTAAAGAACATCCACCAGCAAAAGGAATCATTTGTGCCTATTGTCATATGGAGGAAGGTGCCATTACCAGATGACCTCAGATGCCACTTTCAGCAGTGTCTCCAGGCAGTCATTCCTATCCACACCACCCACCCTCCATAATGGCTGCACTCCTGATTTTCCTGCTTCAGACTTCATTCAAAATATTCCTACTGCTTGGTGTTGTCTCTGCTCTACAAGTCTCTTTCTCTAAATGCAAAGTGTGCTTTGAGTTAAAGTCCACTCTGTGATATTTTTCCCTCAAATTCTCTAAAATTAATCAGGTTAAATGTAATTATGACTTTTTTCATTTCTTTAGTGTTGTTTAGCCTAGAAGAGATTGCTTTATTGCAAATATTTTTTTTCATATAGTATGATCTGATTATGGTTTTGTTTCCCCCAGTTCCTCCCAAATCCTTCCTGCCTCCTGTCCCACCCCACATCCACACACTTTCTTGCTTTATCTCATTAGAAAGTAAACAGGGATCTAGAAAAATAAAACACGATGAAATAAAATAACATAAAACCACACTAGAATAAGACAAACCAAAGAAACAGGAAAAACAAAAGCTAAAGAAAAGCACAAGAAACACATGTAGATCTAGAGACATATATCCACACACTGAGAAATACCTTAAAAACAGAAAGCCAGAAAGCACAATAGATAAACAAAAGTAAATACATAATTTTCTTTCTCCAACCCAGTCCTTGCCATGTTCCCTATTTTCTCTCAAATTCATGCCACTTAAAAAAAATTATTGTTTTACACACACACACACACACACCACACACACCACACACACACACACACACACACACACACACACACACACACACAGTTGACTAATCAGAATTGAACGACAGATGAGGGTGCTCGACTCTGGGAAAAACTTTTCTCCACATTTCTCCATTGCCTGTGGTTCTTTGTCTGAGGGTGGAGTCCATGAAATTTTTCTCTTCCGTGTTAGCATGTCTGTTGGTGTTGCCATTGTTTGGGTCTTATTTTGGCAGCCATGTTGTTGAGGCATCAGGGGTATGGCATCTCTCTTTACCCCCAACTCTTAACTACAGTTTTGCAGTTGTCTGGTACCAATGCACTTGAAGTGGTGCTACTGAGCAAACCCAAGGCTTTAGAAAACCATTTTACCAACTAAGCCATAGTCACAGCTCTATCTGGGAACAGTTTCTATACAAATGTTGACATTCTTAAATTTACACAAAACAACCCAAAAGCTAAATATCTAGAAACTTCTGATTCTTCTCTCTCTCCTTTCCTCCCTCTCTTCCTCCTTCTATCTCTACCTCCCACTATTCTTCTCTTCTTCCCTCCCCTTCACTCATGTGTGTGTGTGTGTGTGTGTGTGTGTGTATGTACATAGCTGTGTTCTTGCATGCATGGGTACATATTAGTGCATCTACATATGCTTATTTGTGTGCATGAATGTGGAGGCCAGAGCACAACTTCAGAGTTGGCTGGGCTAGGCTGGCTACCCAGTGGCCTCAGCAAACTACCTTTCTGCATCCTCACTGCCAGGATTACAAGTGTCTGCTATCAGGCTGGGTAGAAGGCTCATCTAGAAAAGGTACATACTGCCAAGCCTGATGATCCATGCTCAACCCCTGGAATGCATATAGTGTAAAAAGAGAACCAGTTCATGTGAGTTATCCTCCAGCTTCCTCATGCAAGCCACAGCATGTGTGTTTACATGCAGATGGACATATGTGTTTACATGCAGATAGACATTCCAGTGCCATGCTTGCTTTTCCTTTATTTTTATTTTTATTTTTGTATATGAGTATTTGTTTGCATGCATATATGTGTATCCTATGCATGCCTGGTGCTCACAAGGGCCAGAAGAGGGCAACAAATACCTCTTGGAGTATTGGAGTTATAGATGGTTGTGAGCCACCTTGTGGATGCTAGGAACAGAATTGGGGTTCTCAGCATCAGCAGCCAGTACTCTTAATTGCTTAGCTATCTCTTCAGTCTCATGCCTGCCTTCTTATCATTGATGCTTGTGTTGGAACTCACATATCCCCAGCCTCTGGAAAAAGAACATTGTGTGTTTTCCAGTGTGCCACTGTCAAAGTGTTTTATTATGACCCTGGCATTCTGCATGGCAGAAATTAGGATAAAGATGGTGAATCAATTCCTTTGGAATTAATAATCAACTCAGTGAAAATCCAGAACCTTGGTCCTGAGTTAGATGCTAAACAAATTCATCAGCCTCCAGAGGAATTAAGTGGTGTGGAGCTGGCAGAGGGGAACTGGGGATATCAGTATTTATAACAAAGGAAAATTCAATCTAAGAATTATCTGCTGTAGCACATCTCAAGAGGAAAATCTATCTAGGCCTGGTTTCTAGATGCTTTCCATTCTGTTTGCTTTTAATTTTTGCATATTATGGTTAGGTGGAAAGGTCATGAACAGAATTTAAAAGTTGAAATGGCTTTCATAACCAATTTAGGTTGAAGAGAAACAGAGAAATAGATGATTAATCTCACTCTGGATTATGACTTGGGATAATGACTAGATTATAAAACTATCCAAAATGGAAAAACCTAGGATAGTCACCTGGGAAAGAGGCACATGTAAGTCACAGTGCATGCTTGATTGGATATTTCTCTCCAGTTGTATTAAATTTGGGTTGTTCGTGAGGGTATAGCTAATGGGAACTTGGAAATAATCCTGCAGTCTACCATATGGTGGTCATCAGCACAAGACAGGGCCAAAGCCATGAGGTGTGGATAAAATAGGTTCAAAGAAAACATCAAATGAGAACCAACCAAGCATCCAGACAGATCTTGAGGAAACAGTAAGCCAAGTGCTGAGTTGTGGGTCAGGGGAGGGGCAAAAGTCCTGCTTGAAGTTTACAAAGCAGTGACTATAAAGGCAGCAGGGGAGTCTGAGTGAGAGAAGGGTGGCTTTGAAGTCACAGAGCAAACACTTATCAAAGGCTGAAGGGAGGGTATGGGTGAAATGTCACTTACCTCTGTCAAGAGTGAATTCTCATCTAGTCCAGCTACTCCAAATGCTTCTGAAAAAGTGTATAAAATACTTCTAGATGGTCCAATGAAGACCTTTGACTTTACACACTCCATGGACAAGTGTGTAGAGGGCTGTCCCTGTTCTATTAGAAAGTATAGCAACTGATACTGAAGAACCGAAATTCTGCTTCTATATTTAGAGTGTTCTCATTTCCTCTTTAACCTCTAGAGCAAACCTGTGTTATTGTCACAGAAGAGGTAACTAATGTTTCTGGGAATACAAAATAGAAAACTTTGAGTGTGCTCATTAGCCAGATCATCTACTAATATTTGTCTTTCTCAGCCTCGAGTATAT
The DNA here is from genome assembly GCA_902729485.2 of Mus minutoides. Lineage (NCBI taxonomy): Eukaryota > Metazoa > Chordata > Mammalia > Rodentia > Muridae > Mus > Mus minutoides. The sequence goes on along the minus strand of LR749641.1, from coordinate 193,015 downwards.
AAGATCTTTAAAAAAAGAACAACTATTCATTCTCATCTTTCCCTAGGGTATCAAGAAGAATTGAATAGGGAAGACAGGTTAATATAAACAAACAACTCTAAAAAGAAATAGAAAATTATGTAGTCATGCCCTTTAGGTGTTAGAGGTATTTTAATAAGAATAATTATTTATTGTTTCTGGCTCTTTTTGATTGATAGGCTTTTCCTTCAGAGAAAAACTGCAGTAATGGAAGGAGGTGTTGAACATTTGAGACATGCTGCTATTCTGAGCTATTTTAATAATGTGTTCTGTCAAAATGAATTAAAAATAGTTGATAAATGGTGTAAACACTCAGACTTTATAAGCACACCCAGATCTGCTCATCCAACTACATTTTTATGGCAAAATGTTGAGATTTGTAGAATTTTTTTATGCATTTAAAATCCAGGCTTGAAGACTAAAGTAATAATCCCTTGCTATGTCGAGGCCCTATGGCGTGCAGACCATCAGCCATGCATGTATTCTGAGGGTCTCAGACTCCTTGCAAACTGCTTCTTTCTCCCTATATTCCCGCCAACCCCTCACTACATGGATCTCCGCTCTCCAATATCCTTTGATATTTGATATTTGATAGAGATTTAGGTCTCTAGTCCTCATCTTGCCATGAGTTCTGGATCCTATATCCAGATTCCTACCTAGACTGAATAAATAGTATTCAACCATCCCTCACTTTCCAATGTCTAACCTCCCTTCCTGCCTCCCTCATGCCTCCCTCCTTTGCTCCCTCCCCTCACTTGTGAATGATACATACTCTCAGTAGCCCAGGAGCTTAAGTAAAACAAACAAACAAACAAACAAACAACCAGTTCTTTAATAATATTATTTAAGACATACACACAACTTTATAGTTTTAGGTTTTTTCCTTTTTACTTTTGTGTTTACTTTATATTAACTTGTGTTTAATTCATTGCTTTTGTATCAGTTATTTAAGGCATACGACACATTTTAGGAAACATGCCAATCTTAGAATCATTAAGTTAATAGAACGAATGAACATTTTCTCATCTCAGCTAGTTATCAACCTGCCTTCCCCATGGTTGGGGAATCTATCCATCAGGCAAGTCCTGATCTTGCCATGAGTTCCGGATTCTATATCCAGAATCTAGTGAGAATTTAGATTAAAACACGCCATTACTAACTACGTAATTTCTATTGTACACTGCATAATTTGGCTTGTTCATCCAATGTTGTTTGCGACCTACTTTTAATATACAACTACACAGGGTGCCTTCATTCCAAAGTGCTTCTATAGTCTTTCAAAACCTGGTTTATAGAGATATGTAAGCCTTCATGATTGTGTCACAATTAAGCAGTTTTCCTAACTCATTGGCTTCTTGCAGCTTAGTCATGTTCAGTGGAAATTTTGTTTTCTGAAGAGTCAAAATGCTTCCCTTGGAACTTTTTAGTTTTCTGAGGCGGCAGATGCATAGGGCAAGAACTGGTCAACAAGAATCATCTCATCTCATCTCATCTCATCTCATCTCATCTCATCTCATCTCATCTCATCTCATCTGGGAGCTGGGTCGAGGAGCAAGCCTTCCAAGAGGGTCCTTTTATTTTAGACATGTTCATGGGCTTGAGTATTAAAACCCCTGGAAATATTTCAGACAGAAAAAAGAAAGAAGAATGTAGTTAAACAACAAACCTTTCATTAACACCCTCTCACTTCCAAGAAGCTGCCTGCTGAAGCAACCCTCCAGCCCAGGTAAGATTCTTCCAAATGTAAGCATATCTACTTCAACATGGAGATTTTGTTTTGCTCTGCCACCCTTCACTGGCCTTTGATGGTTTTGCTTTTCTGTAGGTGGTGGTTAGGTTTTCTTTAAAATTCTTCAGTGATGAAGGAATGCTATTGTGCAGAGGGACTGCACTAGGCTGTATAAGGCAGCTTTTCCTCACTGCATCTAAGTACCTGATAAAATAGCTTAAAGGGTCAGAAAGATGTTTGTTTGTTTGTTTGTTTGTTTGGCTTAGAGTTTCAGCAGAAGTGGCCATCTGGGTCATGGCCATTTGGTATCATCGTTTCTCCTGTTTCCTGTTTGGAAGTAGAGTAGCTATCGTGTTTCTGACTGCTTTACGCTGTTCTTGGAATCTATTCTGGTGAGCCTAAATCATCTAGATATAAAATTATATACTTGACATAAGCTAGAGTCATCTGAGAGGAGCCTAACTTAAGGCTTTGTCTAAACCAGGCTGGTCTTTGGGCATGTCTGCCTGTAGGGGATTGTTTTGATTCTTGACTGATGCAGGAGGGCCCAGCCTAGGGTAGGTGGTACCATTCTCAGGCAGCTGGTCCTGAGCTGTATTATTTAGTGGACAGCATTCCTCCATGGCTTCTGTTTCCAATTTCTTCCCTTGAGTTCCTGCTCTGACTTCCCTCAAGGTTGGACTATGTGCTCTTGATGTGTAAGCTGAAATAAACGCTTTCTCTACTTAATTGCTTTCAATCATGGTGTTTGTCACGGCAACAGGAGAGGAACAGGAACAGTCTTCATGTTTGTGGTGGGACAGATGAGCCTGCCCCCTGACAAAACAACTAAACCTCATGGACTGCTCTTTGGAAACAAAATTTGTATTAATACATGGCAGCGATACCCCAATAGTTTACAAGCCTGAGGCTGATCCTCAAAAAGAAAAAAAAGAAAAAAACACAAAACCAATCATATAATATTAGCTACTAATTCAAATGAGGATGAAATAGCCAAAACAGCAGTTCACTTAGTGTTAGGCCTTCCAGAATTACATAAAGGCTGCAGAGCAATAAACAGCATCCCCACAGGTTCCTCGGGGGTCTGTTGTTATTGTCTGTAAATACTTTAAGGCTGGGATAGTTTCATAATGCTGATTTTTTAAAATTAAACTTTAATGAAGGCATTATTTTTTAATCATACTATTTTTGTCTTCCTTTAAATTACTCTTTTTTAAAGGGAGGCATCTGAAACATAATATTACCAACAGGCTGGTTAGGAATTTACTGTGTAGCTCAGATTGGCTAGACCCCGATAATTCTTGTGTTTTAGCTTTCTGAAAGTCCTGGGATGAAAGAGTCCTGTGTCAGGCTGATCATCAGGTTTGCTTACATTTACATTACACTTTCATGGAATTCTTGGGAAAATTCATTTTTACCCTTTATTTGTTTGATAATGTTTTTGTTTTACAGCTCTGGTAATCCTAAACAGTCCTCTAGTAGCTGGTAGTATAGATGTGTTCCACCCTGCCACACTGAAAAAATATGAAAAAAATGCCACACTAAAAAACAATGTAATACGTTCCCTTGACTGACATGGTGGTTGTTTTGTCAGGATTCTCCTGGCTCTAAATGCCTAGTTTACCCTAGTTGACCTGTAGCTATGAGGTTCTCTCAGAAATAGGGAGAGACCCTCATAGCTACAGGTCAACTAGGGTATCCATTTCTGTGAAGAGATACCACAATCATGGCAACTCTTATAAAGGACAACATTTAATTGGCACTGCCTTACAGTTTCAGAGGTTCAGTCCATTGTTGTCATGGCAGGAGGCATGGTGGTATAGAGACAAAGATGGTACTGGAGAAGGAGCTGAGAGTTCTACATCATGATTTGGAAGGGAGAAGGAAGAGAAGACTATGAGCCATTAGGTCTGGCTTTGAGCTTCTGAGGTGTCAAAGTCCACTCCAAGTGACACATCTCCTTCAACAAAGCCACCACTCCTCTAATAAAGCCACACCACCTAATAGTGCCACTTCTTATGGGCCTATGAGGGCCATTATTATTCAAATCACCATGCCCTTCTCTCACAATCTTCTCCCTAGCCTAGAACCTCAAATACTAAAAGAATGAATTTGGAAAGTGACTACATGATACATTAGCCAAAGAGGCTAGTTGTTTATAGGGATCTTAAAATTTATTTTTGGTTCATAGCCACAAATAATTCTTAATGTTTATATTAGCTTCAATCATCACAAGTGCTTGAGAAGTCTCAGGAACAAATATTCTAGTGTGTCTTGTACTTGTTTGGTTCCCCCTGCCCCCATTTAGAAAGATCAAGAAGAGTAACAACAGTAGGAGTTGTCAGATAAACCTCAACTGGTGCTTCCAATTTCCAACACCAGAAAGGAACAAAGAAGAAAGGAAGTTCTGTTGTCTCAGTCCACATTGATGGTGGATAGAAGTGTTAGCCTGTACATAGGAAGATGCTCTGGCTATAAAAGTTAGTGTTTCAAACTGTAGACCTGTGATTCCATCCCAAACTGAGAGTGTCCAGAATACCTCTGCTCTTCAATCATTAATTCTTGTGGTCCAACATTCACACACACTCCAATAGTGACTGGAATTACTGAGATGATGATTTGGCAAAAGCACGGTTACTGATATGTTATCCTTTGCTATCTGAAGTGGTATGACTGGATGTTCACATCACAAATGCCTGGATTTTCTACCTCCAAGATTGAATTTGTAAATAAATAAATATGATAGAATTACTTGTCACTTATTTATTATTTAAAACAGGAAGGAAGGAAGGAAGGAAGGAAGGAAGGAAGGAAGGAAGGAAGGAAGGAAGGAAGGAAGGGAGAAAGAAAGAAAGAAAGAAAGAAAGAAAGAAAGAAAGAAAGAAAGAAAGAAAGAAAGAAGAAAAATTAGACCAGCAACTAAAATTCTGGACAAGAGATAAAAATACTGAATGTTTGGGGCTATGGAGATGGCTCAGTCAGTAACGTGCCTGCTCTGCTATCATGAAGACCTGAGCTTTGGTCCCTGACACTAACGTAAAAGTGGGGGGTGGTTGTGCGTGTCTGTACCCCACCACTGGAGAGAAAGTGCAGGTTAGAGCAGGATGAGACAGATGGACTCTCAGGAGCTCTCTGGCCAGCCCATCTAGCCAACCAGTGAGCTCTGTGCTCAGTGAGGCCCTTTCTCAAAAGATAAATGAGGAAAAGGAAGAGCCGAAGGTGTGGGTAATCTGATGTTGGTCTCTGGCTTCTACCTGCACGTGCATAGATCAACACACACACACACACACACACACCTCACAGACACACACAGATACATATACACACCACAATACACACCACACTCACATACCACACAATATAACAAACACACAGACTCCATACACACACAACACAAAGACATACAGATACACACATACCACACCCACATACCCTACACAGATACTAAAAAATGAGAGCTGAAGTTATTGACCCGAAAGAGCGTAACTCTTTTAAAACCATTTTAAATCAATTTTTTCATAAAATATATTTTTATCATTTTCTTCTCCCCTAATTCCTCCCAGATCCTAACTCTTTGCCTTCCAACTTCATGTTCTTCTCCCCACACTTGTTTTTGTCTCTCATTCTTACATACACAAAGGGCAAATTAAAACAAACATAAAATGAATAAGGCGAAAGTAACCAAAAAGTGCCCCACCCCAACCAAAAATGGAGCCCATTTAGTATAGGCCAACTACTTCTGGGCATAGGGCCTACCTAGGTGTGCAGTTGATTTCTTCCATTGAAGACTAGTTTTTCCTTTCGTAGCAGGGATATATCTGTTAATAGCTACTTGATAGGGGCTGGGCCTTTGTGTCTGCTTCCCTTTATAAGACAAAGAGTAAGGAAAGGGTGTTGGGGTGGCTTTTGCCACTTGTGCAGTGAGATCCCACTATGTGAAATGCTCATTCCAGCTTGCCAGGACTGCTCTGCTCAGTACATATCAATAGTCATCCTTCCATTCATCCCCCCCCACACCTTTTCTTTTGAAACAGATATGCCAGCATAGAACTTACCTCCAGAAATAGCTCAGAGGTGGTGCTCTCAATTTAGTCAGGAGAAATACATTACATTTCTGCTCCTTTTGAAAATACTACCTAGTTTCTGTCCTCATGACCCCATAAGAGCTAGGTGATTTCAATCACGATGCAGTGTATAGCCCATAGGGAAGTGTCACTGAAAATACACACAATGGGCATTCATAGTCTAAGCTCTAAGAATTATATAGTCTATCTATAAAAAATAATTCTTGCGTTTTAGAGGCTTTACATGAGTACAGTACAGCACAGTGCATTAAAATTCAGGCCTTTTTTATTTCTTAGGTTGAGGAGGGTTTCAAGTCATAAAAAAGCCGGAAAATTCTTACCCAATTTTAAGATCAGAAAACACCTTCTAATAAGAGTTATAAAACATATTGGAAAGAATCCAAGAAAGCTGTTGAGATTTTAGATTTTTCTTCTGGTATAATTCTATTTCTGAATATATGCCTGGATCGTCTTTTTTTTTTTTTTTTTTAATGCAGCTTTTTCTCCCTTTTCATTGAACTGATTACATTAGTTCATCTATTTAAATGAAGCATCAATATAAAAGCGCTAGCTGTCTGTTACTGTGTTGTCTGTCCACATGAGAACATATTTTCAAAAGGATATTTTCCTAACCTTGTATTTAAGAAGTTATTATATATTGTTCCAGTTTTCCGCATTACTGGACAACCCCACTGTGCCCCAGAGTTCCACACACTTACGGAAGCACAGTTTTCCGACTCATCTTCCACAAACCCAATCTGGCAAGGCGTCCTCTGGTTCTGCAGCCAGTAGTCTGTGGACTCCAGCAAGCTATTGCTTCGAAGAACCTGGAGGAACACAGAAAAAGCCTTTCAGAGTTGCCCAGCAAGAGTTTATATCTAAACAAGCAGCTTTCCAGTGGAAACCTGTAGGTGTTTTCTTCCTGGCTTTCCTCTGAGCATCTGGGTGAGGAAAAAAGTAGGGAGAAACCTGCTGGATGACAGTAGCACTAGACTGTACAAAGCATGCTGTTGCCGTCATGACCTGGAATGCTGATGTTATCCATGCTTCTTACAGTTCTTCAAATCCAACATCTGTAACATCAATGTGTGCTTAGCTCTGCATAATTTCCAAACCGAGTGATTATTTTGGGGGTGATGCCTAGCCATCAGTAGGCATAGAAGTTTCATTTATAGTTAATGTTCGCTTACAAATATGACTACTCTTTATTTGTTAAAAAAATCATGTTTTCTTTTTTTGCTGCACTGCCTACTCTTTATTCCTTTGATTGCACAAACATAGGTATGAAATTGGGTACAATTCTAGAACAGCTACGGTACCAGGCTGGTAAAAAATACTAGGAATAACATAATTCCACTACTAAAAGCATTTTCCCATTTTGCAATAGTTGAACACCCATAGCAACAAAGCCAGATATGGTTTGTAAATGCAGATTTTTAAATCTTGGGTTTTAAGTCTTGGGTTTTAAAGCAGAGACACGAAGCATTTTTTTTTTCAGAGCCAAATATTTTGAAGACACAATTTCTTAAGTAACCAGATGACTCAATCTTGAATTAGGCTTATCTAAATAATGTACACATTTGCTTCTCATTTAAGATTCACAATGTTAATCATGGTTCTCTTTTAAGGTGAATATCTGTTAATTTGTGATTACAGCTGCCTTCCCTTAAGCAATGGAATAGATTTAACCAATTCAGCTAATGGCCTCTCAAATAGAATTCTAAGTCAATTACAATGAAATACTGTCTTTTTTACTCTATAAAAACAGAAATGGCGCACACCTTTAATCCCAGCACTTGGGAGGCAGAGGCAGAGGCAAGCGGATTTCTGAGTTTGAGGCTAGCTTGGTCTACAGAGTGAGTTCCAGGACAGCCAGGGCTATACAGAGAAACCCTGTCTCAAAAAACCAACCAACCAACCAACCAACCAACCAAAAAAAACCCCAACCCCCCCCACCAAAACAACAACAACAACAACACCAAACCCAAACAAAACAAAACAAAACAAAAATCAAAACAGAAATGTATTAGTTTTGTTTTAGAGTAGCATTAACACATATAATTTTGAAACTTTTTTATAGCATTTTCCCACTCAGATGTGTGATTTCACTTGTGTGTATCTACCTAAATCCACCTATCTCTCTAAACACACCCCCTTGCATAAAGCTGTCATTCACATTTATCTCCATATAGAATAGAGTTTACAAATCCTGTTTGGAAGGTGAGCTCAGGACAAGTTGCGCCAAATGATGTAAGCTATGATTCTCAGCTTCTGCACCCATGAGAAGGGATCACAAAATTAAGTGATGGAAACATAAAGGGAGTTCACTGAGGCACTGGGGTGGGCAGAGGGAGGGGTCCACTAAGGAGCCATGGTGAGAAGTGGCTGAGTACACTGAGGTGGGGGAAGCATAGAGGGGGTTCCACTGAGGAACTGTGGTGGGAACAGGGAGGAGCTACGTGTGAACATCCAATAAGTAGGTTATTTTCTCAGAACATAGGTTGGTTATGACTTGAAAGGAAATATAAAGAATGATAAACATTTGGAAGACTTTTCCCAAAAAAATCAGTAAAATAAAATGACTTCAGATATGTGAAGGCAAACTTTCTTTTTTTTTTAAAAAAAATTAGATATTTTCTTCATTCACATTTCAAATGCTATCCCGAAAGTCCCCTATAACCCTCCTGCCCTGCTCCCCAACCCACCCACTCCCACTTCCTGGCCCTGGTACTCCCTTGTACTGGGGCATATAATCTTCACAAGACCAAGTGCCTCTCCTCCCAATGATGGCCAACTAGGCCATCTTCTGCTACATATGCACCTAGAGACACAGCTCGGGGGGGGGGGGTACTGGTTAGTTCATATTGTTGTTCCTCCTATAGGGTTGCAGACCCCTTCAGCTCCTTGGGTACTTTCTCTAGCTCCTTCATTGAGGGCCCTGTGTTCCATCCAATAGATGACTGTGAGCATCCACTTCTGCATTTGCCAGGCACTGGCATAGCCTCACAAGAGACAGCTATATCAGGGTACTGTCAGCAAAATCTTGCTGGCATATGCAATAATGTCTGGGTTTGGTGGCTGTTTATGGGATGGATCCCTGGGTAGGGCAGTCTCTGGATGGTCCTTTCTTTCATCTCAGCTCCAAACACAAACTTTCTGAAGTATTCTGGTCTGAGGTATAGTTTTCACTGTGCCTTTTGTAGTATTGATAGTTACAACCACTACTGTCTGCAGTGTTAAAAATTTCTGAGAATTGGGCTATTAAAATTCACTTAAAACTGTTACGATGCTACTATTTCATAGACAAAGGTCTTCACAGACATTACAATTTTGATGGTACAGACCTTGAGGCTCAGACAGTTTGTGAGTTTTGGGTTTCTGCTCCATGTGGTTCAGACCTTGACCTTGGATTTAGTTGTGAGGGCACCAAGGGTCTGTTTTTCAGTTTCCTGAACATTGCTGCCTTCTATGCTTCCCAAATGGTCTTATCTCAAGTGTTTCTGAAACTTCTTTTGTTGTCTAATTTTTTTAAATAAAAAAAATGCATTTTATGTTCTTTCATTTAAAGCAGATTTTCCTTGTTAAGATTCCTGAGTAACAGTTTCCTTTAAGAAAGAGACTATACCAGTGCCTGGCAAACATGGAGGTAGAAGCTCACAGTCAGCTATTAGATGGAACACAGGGTTCCCAAGGAAGGAGCTAGAGAAAGTACCCAAGGAGCTGAAGGGGTCTTCAACCCTATAGGTGGAAGAATAACATGAACTAACTAGTACCCCCTGAGCTCATGTCTCTAGCTGCATATATAGAAGAGGATGGCCTAGTTGGCCATCATTGGGAAGAGAGGCCCCTTGGTCATGCAGACTTTATATGCCCCAGTACAGGGGAACGCCAGGGCCAAGATGTGGGAGCGGGTGGGTAGGGGAGCAGGGCCGGGAGGGGGGAGGGTATAGAGAACTTTCTGGATAACACTTGAAATGTAAATGAAGAAATTATCTAATAAAAGTTGGAAAAAAACTAAAAAAAAAAAAGAAAGAAAAACTTTAGTGGTATTGAAGATTCACTTGAGTTAATCTACTTAGTGATAATATGAGATTGTAATTTCTTACAGGCATCATAGTTTGAAGCCTATTTAAGTTATCATTAAACCACTGGTACCTCATGCTTGTCCCTGGCCTTTCTTTGATCTCCAGGATTTGGAACTCTATCAATGAAACAAAAAAACTCATTAATTCTGCATCCTAGGAACATCAGAGCTTAAACCACAGACACCAGATGAGCATGCTGGCTAATCCTGCTTTATAGTCCAGCTCAATAAATAGTTTGACCGGAATCAGCTCTTCATCATTGCAGAGATTACTATTCAAAAATTTGGCTACAGATCTTGCTTGTTCACATTCTGACTGTCAAAAAAAATCTGTAATATTGTGGTCACAACAAATTGTTTCAACAGTCACATCAGTATTTGACTGATCTTTCTCCTATATCAGCCTGAGGAATGGTGAGGAGTTGATTTACAGTTTACTTGGCTTTTTCAGGGTATGCAAAGTGGCCACACTTTCCCAGTGATGGATGAGAAGTGCCACAAGTCAGTCTGCCATTTGTCACTTACCATTTAGAAATTCCCATAGCTGAGGAAGGGAATGTCTGATGTGAAGCTATCCAGCCTGTTCCTTGTGTTTAGCAATTTGTTTCTCCCTTTCTTCCTTTATTCCTTCCTTCCTTTACTCCTTCCTTCCTTCCTTCCTTCCTTCCTTCCTTCCTTCCTTCCTTTACTCCTTCCTTCCTTCCTTCCTTTACTCCTTCCTTCCTTTACTCCTTCCTTTCTTTACTCCTTCCTTCCTTCCTTTACTCCTTCCTTCCTTCCTTTACTCCTTCCTTCCTTCCTTCCTTCCTTCCTTCCTTCCTTCCTCCCTCCCTCCCTCCCTCCCTCCCTCCCTCCCTCCTTCCTTCCTTCCTTCCTTCCTTCCTTCCTTCCTTCCTTCCTTCCTATTTCGTGTCTGTATTTACATGTGCATGTTTTCCATGTGTGTTGGTATGCCTGTGTGTAAAATGATGTACACGGTTGCATATGCACACGGAGGCTAAAGACTGATGTTACTGGTCATTCTTGGTTGCTGTTTTGCTCACTCTTCATTGGGACAGGCAGGTTTTCTCAATCAAACCTGGTGTACTGGCTGGTTTTGTGTGACAACCTGATGCAAGCACACAATCTGGAGTTATCGCAGAGAAAGGATCCTCCCTTGAGGAAATACCTCCTTGAGATCCAGCTTTAAGGCATTTTCTCAATTAGTGATGGTGGGAGGGCCCATTGTGGGTGGTATCATCCCTGGGCTGGTAGTCCTGGGTTCTATAAGAAAGCAAACTGAGCAAGCCAGGGGAAGCAAGCCAGTAAGCAGCATTCCTCCATGGCTTCTGCATCCACTCCTGCCTCCAAGTTCCTACTCTGTGTGAGTTCCTGTCCTGATTTTCTTTGGTGATGAACAGCAGTGTGGAAGTGTAAGCTGAATAAACCCTTTCCTCCCCAATTCACTTCTTGGTCATGAAGTTTTGTGCAGGAATAGAAACCCTGACTAAGATACTCAGAGATCAGCAACATTGCTACTCTCAGTGGCCAGCTTCTCTGGGGGATGCTTTGCCTCTGACTTCTGAAGCTAGAATTGCTGCTGTTTGCCATGCCCCTGCCATTTACACAGGTGCCGAGGATCTGAACTTCAGTCCTCATACTTGTGTGCCAAGGTGTTTTTTTTTTTTTTTTAATCACTGAGCTATTTGCCTATCCGATTAGAATTACTTATATTAACATTAATAATTAACAAAATCACACTTCATTGGGAATTCTGAGCTAATGCTCTCACTTTTTATTTGAATTAAATCTCTAGATTTGTGGGTTGCAATGTGAAGCAAACATATGTACATGCAATGAGACAATTCTTGTATATTAAAGTACCTGACCAACAGTGGGCATCTTTAAAATTTATTATTTTCTCTGCCCTTGACCACAGGGGCCCATGGTTTGTTTGGCACAAAAGTAGCATTAGAACCAGCCTCTCAGACATCAGGGCCTCAATGCAAGCCAGAATCTTTGTGAGATAGTGTTATCTCATGCATCTTCCGTTTGGATCAACTGTTCTAATTTAAGGACTCTAGTTGAAAGTTGTGTGCCAGTCCTGATTCTCTGTCAGCTAACTCTTAATCCCTCCTAGCTTCTAGCCCAATTTCCCTTAGTAAAAGCATAATATCAGGCTATCTGAGGTAAACACTACCCTTGTACGAAGCATAATGTAATCTTCCCTTTCGTACTTCACACTACCTAACAATAAGAAGCTGAAGGGGGTGGGGAGAAGCCCAGCAGCAGTGCCCATTAGAGGCAGGGTCAGGTTCAGGTTCAGGGTCAGGGTCAGGGTCAGAGAGGCAGAGAGGCCGAGAGGCCCAGAGGCCCAGAGGCCCAGAGGCCCAGAGGCCCAGAGGCAGAGGCAGAGGCAAGGGGATCTCTGAATTTAAGACCAGCCTGGTCTGCAGAGTGAGTTCCAGGATATTTGGGGCTACACAGAGAAACCCTGTCTCCACCAAACAAACAAACTGAAAAAACAATGAGGAAAACATGGGGCAGGAGACGGAGGAAGGAGGGAGCTGGAGACGGAGGAAGGAGGGAGCTGGAGACGGAGGAAGGAGGGAGCTGGAGACGGAGGAAGGAGGGAGCTGGAGACGGAGGAAGGAGGGAGCTGGAGACGGAGGGAGGAGGGAGCTGGAGAGGAGCTTTGAAGCGCAGCACACTTGCTGCTCTTGCAGAGGATTTGGATTTATTTCCTAGCATCCATCTTAAGTGGCTTGCCACTGTCTGTGATTACATTTCCAGGGGATCCTCTTATGACCTTTCAGGAACATATACATACATAATGCACACAAACAAATACACACATAGTCAGGCACACACTTATACACATAATATGGGAACTATTTTTTAAAAAGACTGATAAGGGAACAAGTAAAGAAAATAAACATGCTAGCTTCAGTAAATTACTTAGCCTATTGTGTTGCACAATTATAACCTGTTTTTTGTCTAGTGGTTTGAACAAAGAACGATAAAAAGTACTTGAGAAAAAGTATGTGCTTGAGCATTTAATGTTTTTGAAGCTTTAGGAATATAGCTTCCTGCTGAGCGAGTCATTTTTTTTTTGAGTGGGAAAAGAGAGGCACTCACCAGGTTCTCCATGGCTCATTTAGTTATCTGCTATTTTTAGTTCCAGGCTTGCCTATTTCAGATAGAGGGCTAATAATGAACGTGCTGTGTGCCACGCATTCTCCAGTTTAAAACGATAACGACGCAGCTTGTCTGAACATTCCAAGAGTGTTGTGAGTAAGAAAGAAAGCCTTCCCCCTCCATGGTGTAGCTAACTGCTTTCATTTCACCAGGCAGTACCAAGGTGCAGGCCCTCGGTTTGGGTATGAGACAGAGAGGGAAGGGTTGACTCTTACAAATTAGACTCGGTCCTACCATGGCTGAGCAAGGCCTGCTTCTTTGGTTGGTAACTTAAATCGGAGAAGATGCTCACCTTTAGCTTCTAAGATCTGGAGGAAGGACTGAAAACACTCTCTCCTCATCTCAAGCACTTATCAAGTATAATTGGACAATTTGATGGACTTCTGAGAGTCAGTTCTTGCATCATTTGATGATGACAATGCCACTTGAGAAAGCTGTTCCAGGGACCAAATAGGAAGATGTTTACAAAACCAAGATCGCCCAACTGAATAGGCAGCTGATTGTTGTGTGATTTCTCTTAGCAGAGGCAGGCAGTGGAATTTAGAGGATCTGTCTTCCATCTTAGCAGTTTCTTGATCTTGCTAGCATCTGACAAGTTCTCTCTCCCCCTTTGTAATATGCTATCCTTGTTTTAATTTTCCTTCTCTACTTTCCACGGCCAACAGTCAGTTAGCAAATGTTCACTGAGCTCACAAATGAACTCAGTGAGACACTGGGAAAAATATGAAGAAGCCTGAACTAGCGTCATACACTGTATTCTCAGCATGTGTAGATAGAGATAGGAGGATCAGAAGTGCAATGGCAGCCTGGTCAAGGTGAGGCCCTGTGGCAAAATATACTAAAATATGCATACAAAACCAACTGCAACTTTGGAAAGTAGTCCCAAGAACTTGAAGGAAGGGGAGTGCTTTGAGGAATGTCAAACCCAGCCAAATAGTCCAAGAATGAAGTGGCTAGTTTTATCTGGGGTCAAGAGGCAGCAAAGGACCTTGTGCTTGATGGGTACATCACAAGGTGGATGGATTTGAGTTATTTAGAGATATTTGGAAAGTTGTGGAGGACTGCCCTTACCCCCAGACTGGTTTTCCCTATTATGCTCATAAGTACTAGAGGAATACTGTTCCTTCCACTTCCAGCAATCATTCTCTTTGCAGGGCCTCATGGGATTTAATCATCACCTGGAAGAATGACACAGCCCTCTCTCCTGATTCAGTTTTGACCCTTTCCTAGAGCCTGCTTTTTTTCAGATTTCTTTTTTTCCTCTTTTTTTTACTAGATATTTTCTTCATTTACATTTCAAATGCTATCCCCAAAGCTCCTTATACCCTCCCTCCACCCTGTTCCCCAACCAACTACTTCTATTTCCTGGCCCTGGCATTACCCTGTACTGGTGCATATGATCTTCGCAAGACCAAAGGCCTCTCCTCCCATTGATGGCTGACTAGGCCATCCTCTGCTAAATATGCAACTAGAGACACAGCTCTGGGGGGGGGGGGTACTGGTTAGTTCATATTGTTGTTTCTCCTCTAAGGTTACAGACCCCTTTAGCTCCTTGGGTACTTTCTCTAGCTCCTTTATTAGGGGCCCTGTATTCCATTCAATAGATGACTGTGAGCATCCACTTCTGTATTTGCCAGGCACTGGCATAGCCTCACAAGAGAGAGCTATGTCAGGGTCCTGTCAGCAAAATTTCTAACGAATGGTTATGACACTTGGGTCTGCTGTCATCTTCTTCATGTCTTTGTGTCTATATACAAACTCCCTCCTTCTCCCATCAAAACTCTAAAGGAAATTTGACTCCTAGCCCAGAAGTAATGCTAACTCTTTCAGCTTTGTTGTTTTGCTAGTTCTGTGCCAGCTGGAACACCTCTTTGCCTATTTCTATTCCCAATGTCTGCTCTACAAAGTTTTTTTTTTCTTCCACACTTTAAACGTTAGCAAAGCTTTTAACATGCTATGGATTGTTCTCTGGGTAGCATATTGTGCATAGTGTAGAACTGACCTTTATATTTATGGAGGCAAAACAAGAAACAAAGGAGCATTGGAATATTTAACTTAATGGTTTATATGGTAGAAAAATCCACATGATGCTGTGATAAAGAATGTAAGGGTTAAGTGTTTCTATCATCTGTATGTTTACATCCCTCTAAACTTACATGTTGGAATCAAACCCCTGATATGTTTCCATTAAGAGGTGGTGCTGTTCCGGGTGATGGCTAAGCTGGGCTCAATCCTTATTAAGAGGATCAGCATCTTTCTTAAAGAGGCTCCATAATCTCTTTCATCCTCCACGGAACACACGGAGTCATACCACTTTGTTCGTGATAAAAAAATAGGCCCCAATCTGCACCATGGACTTTCCCATACCTGGGACAGTGAGTAATATCACTTCTGCATAGTATAATAATAAAAATAAAAATAATAATATAATGAAATAATAACAATAATAATAATGAATAACAACAACAACAATAATATGCATGTGGCATTTTATTAGAGATGCCTGAATATTCTAAGACAGGAATGTTAAATGGTAGGGAGAGTCAGGAGCCCATAGGATCCTAACTAGTTATGTTGTAATTGTTTATCTCCTCTTATGCCTCTTGACTCTCAGTCTTCATAATTTACCAAAACCAAGATGGAAGAATGTGCTTTGAAGACACATCTAGCTTCCAGTTCCAATTTGTGTCCCTATTTTCTAAACGCTGAAATCACCCAGACTCTGCCCTTGCGATTTCATCTGATTTTCACCTCTAGAATCTTGTCTTTTCCAGGAAGTCACATGTATCTCATAACATAGAGACCTGACTGTGACAAGTTCATGTGACCCGACAAGATGAGTTTCAAGTTCATGGTGCCGCTGGGTACATTTAGCAATTTCTTTTATAGTCCAGCAGAATTTGTTTCTGGGTATACAGAGATTGTTTTTTAAATGTCTATTTATAATTAGAAAGACACTTGGTTTGTTTACATCTTTGAGTAGGTACAAATAAAGTTGTTGTAAATACTTACACAAATGTTTGTTTGGTTTTATGTTTTTATTGGGGAGCGCGTTGGGTGAACACATAAAAGAATAAGAACTACTAAATATTAAGGTAAATTTACATGGATTTAGTAAGCATTTATATAAGTTTATCAATTTCAACTTCCACTGGCAAAAAAGCAAAATGCAAGTTGTTCCATGTTTATGCGAGCACTTAGTATTATCTGGTATTACATATCTGGTATTAGCACTTGGTATAATATAAATAATATAAATAAATATTATTTATTTTAAGCTTATTTTTACTATTTCTTACAGTTACACAGCAAAGTTTCATTATGCTTTATTTTCCTCTTAGTTTCAAGTGACTTATTTCCTTTTAAAGATGTTTGTGAGACTATATTCTTAACTTGTACTCTAGCAGCTGTGATTATGAAACAGAAATCTCAGTGCCAGATGTGGGATATCACTTTCTTTTATAAGTTGTGGGTTAGGGAGGATCTAGAGGACCTCCTAAAAGATACAAGCTTCTGCCATTCTTCTTCTATGCCCATCAGAACTTATTGTTGAATCCACCAAATACCTTGACAACAAGTTACAGAGAAGTTAAGGTAGATCTGAATTGGAAACTTTCTCCCTAGCTTTTACAGTGCTAGAAAGTGCTATGTAAGCTTCTGAGGGAGAAAAAGTACCAATATTTTTACTTAGCCAGCTCTGAAACCTACCAAGCACAATGCCAGCCTGCCATGTAAGATGTGCACACTTGTTCAATAGTGGTTAACTGTTGATGGAGTAACCAACTACTCTATGAACTCAAGACCACATGATACTATCTACACAGAAGTCACAGACTCTAGGAGGGAGCTGAGTCTTCCTGAAATAATGTCAAATTATCTTCTAAACATTTATTCTTAACATTGATCTAATTAATTAATTTTTTGTTTGCTTATGCATGTGTGTGCATGTACACAAGTGCATGTTTGTGTTTTTGTGTATATGTGTGTATGTGTGTGCATGTGTGTGTGTGTGCGTGTATGTTTGCTATGATCAGAGGACAACTAGATGCAATTAGATTTCTTCTTCTACCATAGGATCCAGAGATAAAATTTAGGCCATCATGCTTAGAAGAAAATGTTTTTACCAATTGAGCTCTCTCACTAGCCTCAATATACAAGTTTATACCAATAGATAAATGCCGCTCCCAACATCAATCAGAATAGTTTTCTTTCTAGTGAATGGTGATGAATGTAGATACTCAGGATGCTCAAGATGCTGAGAATAAGTGAAAGTTGAGTTTTCAGCTCTAAACAAGGCAGTTATTCCAGCTACCTCAAGGTTCAGGGAACCATCAAGAAGAGGGGATGGAAAGAATGCAAGAGGCAGTACATACAGCAATAGGCTGCCAATTGCCATTTCCCATTGCAGTTCTGAACTCACAGCAGCTGCTGATGCTGGACCTGGGTCTACACAAGAATGGGTGTGTCCACAGTCAGCACGGGTTAGGGAGGCACTCAGGCCCCTGCCCTTTACCAGTGTGATGATGGCTACTGGTAAAGAAGAGGGGGCAATTGCCTTCACTTGTGTACACACTGGTGAAACCACTGGGCTCCAATAGAAAGCCCTACTCCATGGTTACACAGATAGCCTTGTTCAAGTAAGGCAAAAGTAAAGGACATGAATTGGGGAAAGGACTTTTAGGAGTAATTGATGGAGGTGGAAAAGGGATAATGAAAGGTGGGAGAATAATTAGAATGCAATATTAATATATATGTAAGAAATTATGAAATAATGTGTATCATTAACAAAAACATTTAAAATAATTTACTGGACTCTATATTTGCTATCAACTTTAGATGCCATTATAAGAGAAGGATATGCAATCCATGCTAGATCTTTTTTATCAATGTTCACATACTCAGCTAATTGCTGTCTTTCCAGTAGGCTTTGTTGATTTAACTGGGGAGTCAGTGGGCAAAATAAGAATAGCGTTACATGTAGAGTCTTGTTCCATCAATTGTGGCAGGAAATAAAAGGATAATTGATAAGCATAAATGTCAGATAACAAACACTACAGGAAGGACTTATACCAGATGAAGACTTTAAAGAAGTAAGATGCTATTTTGGAAAGCGTATCTTGGCAGGTTTCTCTAACACTATGCTAAAAGGATTTTGAAGGCTGTAAAGATAACATTGAGCAGAGATCTGAATGAAGCGAGGTGTCAGTCACACTCCCATCCAAGTAAAGAGCAGTGGCCCAGGCAGAGGTCAAGAGCACAAACAGAGGCTCAAAGCAGGAGCATGCATTTGAAGGACAGAAAAGAGTCCAAAATGTCTCAGGAAGAGGCACAATGAAAATAAAATTTCCCAGAAGTAGAAAAAGAACCTTTTATCTTTTGATAAGAAAGCATTTGTAGCTAAGTTGGGACAGAGCATTTTCAATGCCTGGAAATACACTAAGATTTTTTTTTCTTAAATTTTCTTTTACTGTAATTTGGGACCATTTAGTCAATAGATTAACTAATTATTGAATTACATTTATAATAGCTTAAAAGTCTAGTATACATATACCCAGGTCTAGAATTCAGAGGATTTTGCTCAATTGCATACATGTAAGTCTGTGTTGATTTAATCTGTGCCTTTGCTGACTTTCCTTTTGGAGTCTTCTGTTTTCTGCTCTTGGATAAAACACCTATCCATTATTTCAAAGGGAAATTGCACAGTCTATTTAAAGCACACCAAACTACGGAGCAGAATCAATGGCACAAATAAAGTTATTGTGTAGAAGGAAAGGTGGCATTGAAAAGCTTTTCCCACTGGGTTTAACCAAATGTCAAGGCAGCAGTTTCCTTTCAATGATAATTTAACTGGATGACTGGGTTCTCGTGTGTTAGCGTCCTTTTACAATAGAGAACTGCATTCTCATGTATGAATAATGATTATTCATGGGATATACTTTAATTCTTTTTTTGTTGGATGTAAAAGATTCTCGAATTATGCTATGGACACCTGACAAGACTCAAATATGTTCTAACTGATTATTAGAAAAGTATGTCAAAGTAAAGGGATGCTTTTAGTATTTAGAATAAAACAGTTCTTTATCAAGGAGGAAGCAGAGCCTAGAAAGCAGTTGGAAAGTACTGAAAGCCAATGCATTCAGCCCCTTGCTGTAGAGGGGAAATGGGAAGAGCTTCAGTAGCTCCAGATAGTCATGCAACATGGCTGACTCAAGACTGGCCTCAGCTAAGTTACTCTTTATATCAGGAGAGAACTTATTTATGAAATGCTTTTAGTATCAATATTGGTCTAATTAAGCTTGTTGCAGGTAAATAAGTATGGATATACTGACTTAAAAACATTCTTCTCTGACAAACGCCACATAAATATGTAAGTATCTGGATGTAAAATGGGAATGCTTCATGGGGGAAGGGGGTGAAATTAACTACTCCATGTACATGGCTTAGCCACTTTGTATGCTAACCTGGGCTATCATGCACCCTCACATGGCAAGCACAAACAATGCAGTTTCAGCATATCCCAGATAGCTTGTTAGTATACCCAGAGTTCTCAGTTACACATATCCTGAAAGCTACACTATATCTCACTGTAGTTCTGAGAACTGGCTAAGAGGACAAAGGACAGCTTAGAGTCTGGAAACTTCTTGGGACAGGTGGGGAAGTTTCAAGCTGTATTTGTCTACTTCTATTACACCCCACAGATGTCAGCAGGCCAGAAAAAAAAAAACCTTAAATATTTGATCAGAACTTTTTCCATATGAGTATAACCAGGTTTGGGTATAAAGTATGAAGCAAGGGTATAACAGAAGCAGACATACTCAGGAAATGAAAGATATAACCTAATTTATAAATGGTCAGTAGTGGTTTGAATGTAAGTTTGAATTATAAAAAGAAGAAAGCTGATTGGTTGCTATTTGATTGCTATATGGAATCAGTGAATCATGGTACATTTGTGAGATTGGTAAAGGGAAATATTATTTTAATGATAATCTAAGAAAAATATATGAAAAATCAGTTATGAGGGATACACACACACATACACACAGATATAAAATGTATCAAAGCCTGCTATTGATTTTGTATTATTTATAAAGGTATGAAAGATTTATGCAGTAGAGAATTTACCACTGGACAAGACAACATGACTTTAATAATGATGTGCCACTTAAATATAAATACATATTTTTTTTTGGCACCTGACAACTAAAAGAAAGTGGTAATTTTCTTTCCGTAAACACACTTCTTCTCCAGAAGAAGCCATTGGAAACATAAAGCACATTAGAAGCTTTGCAGTAGACATGTAACTTAAGAGACACATTTGCTCATGGATGTTCTTCTGGGAGAGCATGAGCCTTGAAGTAGTTCTTTCAGGATGAATTACCTTCATGAAAGAAATAAATGACCCTAGTACAGTGGTTCTCAACCTTCCTAAATCTGTGACCTTTTAATACAGTCCCTCATGGTGTGGTGATCCTCAAACATAAAACTATCTTCATTGCAACTTCATAAGTATAATTTTGCTACAGTCGTGAATAGTAATGTAAATACCTGTGTTTTCCAAAGGTCTTAATCAACCTCTGTGAAAGGTTCACTCAACCCCTAAAGGGTCATGACCCACAGGTTGAGAAACCCTGACCTACTTAATGTAGGCATGCAAATGACTAGGTTCTCTCAGAAAGATGTCTAAGCCAAAGGTACACTCAGAACATCAACTATATCCTTCATTCTTCTTTAAAATTGGCTGAATGGAAAACTAGGTACAAAATGCGAAAAGAGGTAGATGCTGTAAGGGTTGTCTGAGGAGAGAGGAGAACTATAGTCTTCTAAAGTGAAGGGGTTTTTTTAGATGCAGGATGGAGAGAAAAAGAGAAGAGACTTTGATGCTGTTGACAGCGAGCAGAGTGGGAAGTCTTTTTCTAAGCACCCAAAGAAGGAAAGAGAACTGCAAATGCCAGATTGTGTTTTCAAAACTCAAGACCCCTTCCATTCCAGGATGGATATATTTAGATTACAGTTTAAAGAAAGTTTATGGTAATTGCAAGTACTCAGAAGGAAAGATGTAATTACAAAAGCATAGTATCGTTCAATTTTCACAAAATATTCTAAGCTATTTTGGATTTTCAGAGTCCTACTTTTTTGGCTTAAAGAGTAAGAAAGAGCTGGGCAAGATCCTCTGGGGGCTGTTCAAACAGCAGAGAAGACTCAAGAATAAGATAGGCATGTCAACTCTCAGGCATTAGATAGCAAAAGTATTGGAGGAAAGGGGAGAAGAGTCCATACAAGCAGTCCTCCATCATATTAACTTTTGGAATACAGAGGTAAATCATATTTATATGGAAAATTAAGGCACAATTGATAGTGTTAGATATAGATCGTCCTACAAATGGTCACTGTGTTAAATTTCCCCAAGGATAAACTGGTCACTGGGCACAGGCAGCCTCTCCTCTCAGGTTCAGGGTGAACTTAACTGCTCCAATGACAAGAGAAGACATTTAGCATCATGACCTGCTTTTACTGACAGCAGAGGAAATGAGTCCCTGCTGGAAGCCTTCACTATTTGCATTTTGTCCTTAGTGCAACCCTGAAGCCTTCTATATGTGATTTTGCTCTAGACATGCAGAAATTTCTTTAGGTGGTCAGTGAAATTGCTCTCTTGGTGTATGCTCTTCACTTACAGAGAGATCCTGGACTCATGGTTATCTTTTCCTTTCCCTCACTGGCCTCCACGCCCACTGAAGGGTCTTAACTGTACTATCACTTCAGATGTTTTGCCCTAAATACTCAGAGATATCATCTGTGTATCCTTCACTGCCATGCAGATCTATTAATCTTGACTTCAACACTCGTCTCACTATGGTCTCCCTTTCTCCCTTTCCTCTGCTCTCACACAGTTCCTATCTCTATACATTCCACTTACCTCACCCCATGAAGTGGCCCTTGTTGGCATCCCAGAGTCTAGTAATCATACCTTTACTCTTTCTAACTTAGCTGTCTTTAAATATCATTTTATACGATAACTTTCTATGTCTTTTAAAAAGTTTCCATTTTTGTATGTGTAAGTTTTTTGCCTGTGCATGTCTGTGTACCATGTGCTTTGGACATGCCAAATATGTCCAAAAGTGAGTATCAGCTCCCCTAGAACTGTTGTTACAGATGCTTGTGAGCTGTCATACTGGACCCGGGAGTTGAACTCAGGTCCTCTGGAAAAGCAGCCAGTGTTTTTAGCTGCTGAGCTATATCTCCATCGCACTGCTTCTCACCTAGATTCCACTTCTTTACTGCTGTAGAATGGATATAAAATAGAGCATCTATCCAGTGATTTTAACAAAAAGTGATGAGGCTATTCTTTTGTATCAGATGCTGAATACGAAGAGCAGTAGGTGCTACAGGATCACAGAGACCATGCAGGGACTTCCATGCACTTTGCAGAATAGAGGAAGACAGTCCCTTCCTTAGACTGCAGCATATTATTTTCAATTTTGTTCATCCTCTCATTCTCAAGCATTTCCAATCTGAATGGGAAAAGCTATTACTAACACAGAACACCATAACCATTCTCCACTATGTGACTATATGACTGTCTGGCTCGGTAAAATCATTAGCTTCTTGGAAGCAATGCTGGATTTTTGCTCCAAAAGGTTCTGTCCTTAGAGATATGGGTTGGATCATTTGAATGTGAGTTCATCCATATATTAATTGAATTGCTGTGATTAACTGCATGTCCTCAAAAAGATTTGAGTTTAGATGAGAGGGTATTTTACAGAATTAAAAGAAACATCAAGAGACACCTGCTCTGTCCCTCCTCAGATATATATGAAATACATTTAAGCCACTTTAAGGGTCAGTCACAGTAAAGGATGCTTGCAACTTCGAAGAGTATAATCATATGTCATCAAAGTTTATATTCGGTCTCTGTAAGCTGCCTTGGATAACTCCAAACTTAAGGATGATTAATTAATGTGAAATGAAAAGAGAAAGATAGTTGGGATGTTGATTTTTCTATAACAAATCTTTCTTCATATCAATCATATTTAGAAATTTGATTCTCCTCTTATCTAAAATAGTAAGTCTTTCGTCCATGAAATAAAGTGAAGACTAAGAATGCCCCACTCTGTAACTCCTTTCATGGGTATTTTGTTTCCTATGAAAGGAGTTACAGAGACAAAGTTTAGAGCTAAGATGAAAGGATGGACCATACAGAGACTACCCCACCAGGGGGATCCATCCCATAATCAGTCACTAAACTCAGACACTATTGCATAGGACAGCAAGTGTCTACTTAAGGGACCTTGATAAAGCTGTCTCATACAGAAGTAGATGCTCAAAGTCATCTATATGATGGAACACAGGGCCCACAATGGAGAAGCTAGAGATAGAACCCCAGGAGCTGAAGGGGTCTGCAACCCTAGAAGAGGAACAACAATATGAACTAACCAGAACCCCCAGAACTCGTGTCTCTACCTCCACATGTAGCAGAAGATGGCCTGGTCGGCCATCATTGGGAGAAGAGGCCCCTTGGTATTGCAATCTTTATATACCCCAATACAGGGGAATGCCAGGGCCAAAAAGTGGGAATGGGTGGGCAGGGGAACAGGGCAGGGGGAGTGGGGAGGGAACTTTCAGGATAGCATTTGAAATGTAAATTAAGAAAATATCTAATAAAAAATATTGAAAAAAAAAAGAATGCCCCACTGTCGTGGGACTATGAGGTGGATGGAGTACAGTGCCTTCAAAGGAAGAGGAAACATGAGAGTATTTAACATGCAGGAAATTGCATGGGATGCATCTCTCAGCCTCACATCACACACATAGATACAAAACCTGAGATGGAGTCCAAGTGCTCGGGTGGATTCCACATTCAGATAGTTGCCTGATTCCATTGCTTTGCGATAATAGACTTTCGATCATATAAAAATACAATAGAGACTTTTCACTTAAAGTTCAATGACTATAGAATTATAATAACTCATCTTATGTCGTAGAAAATCCTTGCAAATCAGCTTAGCTGGCTATGTTTATTTCATAAGGATTTCTGATAAGTGGAGCATTAGTAGTGCTATGAGAGAAGCTGATCCAGCATCACTGGGAGGGAATGATAACACTTTTTTCCACTCCTAACTCTTCCCGGTATTCTGCAGCATTGTGTGAATACCACATTTAAACTACACAGTTTTGAGAATAATATTTTAAACATTAAAACATATCCTAGATCTTCATGCTCAATAAATTTGAGTGGTAGGCAAGTGACTAACACACATTTCTACTTGGATAGACCAATAGCTTTGCTTAATGCCCTATGCTCAGCAGGAGTCAAAAGCCATGTCCAGGCACCACAAGCTTCATTATCAATGTCACTTAAGAGAAAGAGAGATAGCAGCATCAGCAGCAGTAACAGCAGCAGCAGGTTTTGTCTCTGCTATATTAGGACATTCAATAACGAGCACCTTAGCATAAATTATCTGTTAATCCTAGCTCTTAAAAGCTAACATAAGGGGCTGGCTGATCGCTTACTCATTAAAAGGCCTTCCACATAAGCGTGGAGATGTATATGCTCATTGCCCAGAACCTATATTTGAAAACAAAATCTGGAAAAACTTGGGGGATTTGGAAGATTATAATCAAAATATATTTCCCAAGCATTTTATTTAAATTAAAAACCAACCCAGTCAAAAATTCAATATTTTCTTGTAATCCCATAGAGGGAAAGACAAGCCAGTTCTTGAGGATCACTGGCTTGCTAGCCTAGCTTCCTTGGTGAGTGCCAGGCTTGAGAGAGAGATGGATGAAGTCTAGGGTTTAGTCTAGACAACTAAAACCTTCCACTCACACATCACACACACACACACACACACACACACACACACACGCACACGCACACACACACACATGCATACCCTTCCCCCCACATGTACCAGCACACACATAAATGTGTTCACACACACACAAATGTGTCTGTGCCCACAAACATACCTGCACCCTCAGAGATATGAAACACACCTGAACTGTGAAGACATTTCTGCATCTGGAGTTAGCATGATCATGTGGCTTATTTTGTGCATCAAAGCACTATCAAGAGCAGGGAAGTTCTATCACCAAAGTTCCAGACAGTCTGAAACCACTACTATGTGGTCACCTGAAATCTCGGGAAAAACAGCCTCTCAATGCTGAAAATACAAATGGAAGAATTCCTCATTTGAATAATTATATCCAAATGTATTTTCTGACACAGTGGCCTTTTTTTTTTTTTTTTTTTTTTTGCAGCCATCCTTCCAGTGACCAGAGGAGATGGGTGAGATTCTGAGGCCCTGAGAGATTCCTTGTGAAACACATGAAAGAAATCATCACATGGGTGCTTCTCAGTGAGTGATTATGTATCTAATACATTACCCTTACCTTATTTCTTCTACCAGCTGCCTTAGCGATATGTCAGTTCTGATGAGAGAGCTTAGAGAGTAGTAAGGTTGAGGCTATTACATTCAGTGAGTTTGAGAAGTCCTGATAGTTCCAGGTGCCGTTGTGACTTTTACTTAACGCTGATTACTGTGAAGGTTGATGCAGCTGGATTGTAAACCTTGCTTCTTCTACAATGCAATCAGCCTGTTCTTTTGATCTGCTTTGGGAGGAATCGTGTGTGAGTGTGTTTGTGTATGAGTGTGTGTGTGCATGTGTGTGTGTGTGTGAGTGTGTGTGTGTGTGTGTGTGTGTGTGAGTGTGTGCATGTGTGTGTGTACACATTACTTTTGAGACAATGTGTCATTATGTGTCCCAGGATGATCAAGGCTGGCCTCGAATACTTGCTCCAATCTCCCATGTACCAGAGCTATGTTTGTACCCACGTGCCCAAGGAATGATTAACTGTATATGTACAGTTATTATCATGAGATGCTCACCGCCTCAGTATCTTTGCCTGTGATTAAGAAGATTTGAAAAACGAACAATGATCATGGAGATTAACTGATAGTAAAGAGAATAAAAGTATGGAATTAGTTAATATCTTACTGCTAAGTGTCTAAGTACTGGGTATATATAAGGGTTAAACATTGTGAGTTACTTGGTGTGTGTGTTTATGGGTGTGAGTGAGTGAAGGTGTGCCAGAGCACAGTGCAAATGTGGATAACAGAGGAGAACCTTAGGTGTTAGCCTTGCCTTCTGTCTGCTTCTCTCTGGTTGTTTATGGTTGTGCATGTTGCATGACAACGTTTGGCATCTTGAGTCTCTGGTGATTCTCCTGTTTCTGCTTCCCATTTGGAAGGGGCAGGTGACATTGTAAGTGCCTTTGCTGTTGTAGTCTGTGTTTTATATGGGTTCTGGGGATCCAAACTCAGGTCCTCGTGAGTTCACAGCAAGCTCTCTACTCAGTGAGCCATCTCCCCAGTCTCAAAGAGTTCCACCCCAAATGGTGTGTGACTCTGACTAATCAATTACTACCAAGCAATCATTTACATATAGGAAGTGTTTGAAATAAGTGAGACATACTGTGAAGATTCTTAAACTTAGAAGTACACAAAGGTCTTGGTAGCAGCAGACCATTGGATGGATATTTTTTGCACCCATTCAGATCTTTGCCATGTACTGAGTCTGAATTAGACGTACTTCCTCATAGCAACTGCTGTCTCCTGGGTTTGCTCTTACCTCTTGCTTCTTCTTTTCCTTTTATTGAAAATAGATTTCCTCTCACATAATTTATCCTGATTATGGATCCCCCCTGCCCCCACTCTTCCCAGTTCCTCCCCACCTCGCCTCCCATCTGGACTCACTCCCTCTGTGTCTCTCAATAGAAAACAAGCAGGCTTGCAGAGAAGACTTCTTTCTCACCTATGTTAGGCTGTCTTGAGCTAAGGCTATAAATAACTTGTGAATTCCTGCTTTACTTTCCACACAAGAAAACAGAATTATCTGTTAAACTGGATCACACATTTTCCTGTTAAGGGTGGTTTGTGATCCATCTTTGGATCTACCATCTTTGTATCTACTGTCAAGATCTAAGCGGCTTTAGAACATATTTAAGTTGAACCTTGTGAATCTGCCTACGTTTGATCACTTTGGGATTGTAATAAAAGGTAGTTTCATAGGATTAAACCTGCTAACAATTGTTCAGAAACAACTGTAGAATGAATGAGGTTATTTTTAAAACTTTTAAATCTTATCTGTACATATATATACACATATACATAAATGTCTTTATGCACAGATTCATATAGGTATACAGAAATATTACATGGATATAATGATAAAATCGCTTAGAATGGAGTTTAATTTGTTTTCATTAAGGCATCTTCATGCTACATAGACAACTGCCCCAGCACTGCCCTTACTTAGGCTCTCCTCATCACTCCCAACTGGTTTTAATTTTTTTTTTTGAGTAAACACCCAGTTTCTACTAGGTATCAGTTCAGTAGTTTTTAGATGTGTGTTTCTAAAAGAGAAAGGAACATGGCCACCTTCCCTCCTATAGAATTGGCAGTAACCAAGCTAATACCATGAATTACTCTTTCATTATTAAGTTATTTCTCTGGGTCTGTATACTCTTTGATAAAATTATCCTGTCTAATAACATTAGTAGGAGGTAATCTTTCTTTTTGGGTGTTTACAATATGCCAGACATTGTTCTCAGCACTTGACGTCTGTTGCCTCTTTCTGGTCTTATCTCAATCCTTTGAGATGGGTAACATCATTATCTTCATTTTTCAGATAAGGAAATTGAGGCATCCAGAGCTAGTCACTTGCTGCAAACCACACAATTCACAATGAATGAGGAGCTGGTAGTCAGATCCAAGCGTTGCAGCTTCAGTCCTTGCAAATACCACACAGACTCCCACCAACAGGAATGTATGCGCCTTAGAAATTAGAATGCATTGAGAAATCCACTGGCTCTATGAGATACATAGTATATGGAAGGTACTGCATGATTTGAAGTTACAGACTTGGAAATGTTCGAAAGTTGCAGCTTACTCCTCTTATAAAAAGCTCAAAATAATTTTGAGTGGTAGGACTTCATCTCAGTATCCTACACTAATAATTGGGACTTAAAGTATCAATTCCTCTATAGATAATATATAATAGGAAAAAAATCATAATACATCCAATGAAGAGCTTTTAGTTAGGTTTATTCCTTATTTGGTTTTGAGTGAATAAGTGAGTCTGACTTCATCTTAAATGGTTCACAAAAGCTGTGTTTAGACACTTGATCCCAAGATTGTGGTACCACAAAGAGGATGTAGAATATTTAGATGGAGTATGGAGGACAGTCTGATCTTTAGAGGCATGCCCCTGATGGGGATACAGGACACTCAGATCCACTCTCATGAATTTCTACACCACTGTTTAACTCAGTACAAACACAAAAACAACAGGGTCAAGAGACCATAGACCTGAACCTTTGAAACTATGACCCAAAGTAAACTTTCCTATGTATACTTACTAATCTTGGTTTTTCTGTCTCAGCTAATGAAATATGGTACACATAGCATGAAAATATATTGAGAAAATTGTGCTTACTGTTTCCTTTCTATGTTAATTCTGTTACCTAATGTATATGCTTATTAATTGTTTTATACTTTAAAACTATCAATTTGTAAAAAATTTTCATAGATAGAATTGATAAGCTGATTAAGTGGGCACAGTACTCAATATCTATCTATCTATCTATCTATCTATCTATCTATCTATCTATCATCTATCTATCTATCTATCTATCTATCATCTATCTATCCATCTATATACACAAATATATATGTATATAGTATATATACATATATAAATACTTAATGTATATTACATATAAATAATATGTATGTATATATTTAGTAAAATAATTTGTCTTAATTTATACATTATATGTTTTACATAAATTAACATTAAATAATGACAAAATATCCAATATATCAATGTGGGAATCAGGATCTTAGATATTTTGCTTTAAGTTTTGGGCCTTAGTTGGATTAACAGAATAAAAACTAGGGTTGTTAAACTGGGTTATTTTATGTTTCACAAACAACTATTTTCTGCAAGTATCATGAAGGAAGATTGCAGCTGTCAAGTCAAGATTTTAGAGAATGCAGTCCTGCTTCTAAGGTAAGTCAGGCATACTCCACTCATTGGGAAGCCATATTCTATTTTTTGGTAGTCAAAAAGTTTTCTTCAGTATTATATAGCTCAAATCAATAGGTCAATCCATTGAAAACCTGGGAAGACTGTGCATATGCAAGTGACTGTTCTCTATGGAAACCATTGCACCCAGATCCTGAAGAACGGGCAGGATTGGGTTGGTTAGGCAATGAGGCTTATCATTTTTCAAGTTAGGACTTTGGGCATTGTTCAGTTATATTATTTATATGAATTGCACTTTAAAAGTACCATCAAGCCATACTGGGAAAAGCAAAATGTGGGACATTTGATTGTCTTTGTTGTCTCTACGTAAGGAAAGATGCTCGAAAGGCTAGGCTCAGGTGCTGATCCACTGGCGGGAAGAATCTGTCATGAGGAAGGGTTACCTTTTTACAGGCTGTGATGGAGCCAGCCAGGTTGCCTGCTGCACTTCTGGTGATCTGCTGCGGCTCTGAACCTTCATGCATCGGTGGTGATTCCACGTTGCTGTGTGCCCCAAACACAAAAGAAAGAGAACACAGTCAGTCAGTGACTCATCTCTTTCCTTAGAAATGCAGAGCAAATTACATATTGCATGCCATCAACCCCTTTTTAATTTTGATTGCAGTCAACACAACTGGTACCGCTCAAACTGGCATTTCCTTTTGAGGATCACTTTGGGAATTGGAAATAAGATGGACAGTCATATTATGAACAGAAAGCTGAAAGCCATTGCTTCCCACAGTGCTCAAATGGACACAGTCCCATCTGCCTGACTTCTGACAATGCTTCATGCTTTTTAAAAGCAGGTTTTAAAACCAAATAAAGCCTTCTCACTTGTCACATTAATTCAGCCCTGCCAAGCCATCACGTCATAAAATACTCATCTCATTTTTTTCAAAAAGAAGGTTAAAAAATAATTTTAGCCAGAAATATAGTGTGATATGACACCCGAAAGAATATGAGCCAAGCAAGGGCCAGCTACCCCTTTAGCATCTCTCTGGTGGCAGAATGTCCTTCAAATTGTCTGTGTCTAAGTTTTGAAATGCATCCCTACATCTGTATCAAACCTTGCTGGGTTTGTCTATGAACAACAAGGTATGCATATTTTTAAAGATTTAGCATTATTGGTACATTTTTAAGCAATGGTAAAAACTGAAGGTTTGAATTTTCTTCATTACAAAATTGAAAGTAAAAAATTAAAGCCCACTTTTAATGCTAAAACGCCCTGTGAAATTTTATAAACAATTTAAGTAAAGTTTTCCTTCTGAAAAATATGACAATTTGGAATCTGAAGACACCCTAAAGTCTTAAGTAGAGTGCTTGGCCATGATTGCTGGTCATAACATAGAATATGCACACTTTAATAAAGAGTTTCTTTTGAAATATTATCTAATGGCTTCATATGAAGTTTTCTGAGATGTAGATATCTTTTCTTTAAAATCAGTTTTTTTTTAAGATTTATTTTATTTATATGAGTATACTGTTGCTGTCCTCAGACACACCAGAAGGAAGCATCAGATCCCATTACAGATGCTTGTGAGCCACCATGTGGTCGCTGGGAATTGAACTCAGAACAGCCAGGTCTATGTAGAGAAACCCTGTCTCAAAAAAAAAAAAAAAAAAAAAAAAGGAAGAAAGAAAAAAAGAAAGAGAGAGAAAGAGAGAGAATCATTTTTTTAAAAAAAAATAGTAAATCAATTCAATAGTAGCATGCTTTTAATAGTACCCTACTCTTAAGTGTGAGGTTACGAATTAGTTTTATGATATCAGGGTATGAGTGTAGTCTGTTTCCCATTAATTGCAGTAAGTAATTGTGTTTTGTGGCAAATCATGGAATCTAGCAAAGTTTCTAGAGAGTTCAAAATTGTCATAGGCTACAATGCGTGCCTTGACAGCGACTCTTTTCCTGTCCGCTTAAGCTGACATTAGTACATGCATGAGTTCCGTGTCGCCACCATTTTCCCTCATTGTGTCATAGGCTACTTCCTGACTATGTGATACTCTGAGGACTACAACACAGTCAGTACAAAGGAAGGGCAGCACTCACATATTTCTTGCTTAGGGAAGGAAACATTAAAAAAAAGGAAAAGGAAAGGAAATAGCTGTGGAAGAAGCACGAGAGATAAGGAGGAATGGAAAATGCAAAGAAGGAGTAGGAGGTTAATGTAGGTTACAAATTGTTAGCATGTGATAGACCAGACCATAGCCCAGCTAATCCTGGCCCACTATTACTGGTCTGTGAATAGAGACAATAATGCATTTTTCCTTTTAGGAGTCACTCAAGCCCTATGGGCAGGAATTCAGGAAGAGACTTCTGTGTCCTGTTTCTATCGCACCTCCAATTTACTTTGGTGAACTGGTGGATCACTCTTAGCCCTTGTTCTAGGACTTGGCTGCAGAGTTAGTGCGTATTCCACATCTGCTTTTATAGGCTGGGTCCCTAGAAGGGTTAAGAAGTAAAACTGAGAAAGGTCCCAGGTTACTCATTGCTGACAAGAAACAGTAAAGGCAGCAAGTCAGCAAGCTGCAACTGCCCTAGAAATTCATCTGGTTGAATGAGTCAATTAGACCCCAAGCCAGCAAACAGGTGATATGAAAACAGGGAGTAAAATATAAGCTTTGACACTTACATAACTGCCCACCAGGCATATACTGCCAGGCTTTAGAAAACCTGGTATAATGCTCAAAAGCCTTAGAAATGGTCACTCATCCATTAGGAGGAAGAAATAGAAACTCTGCCCATCAATTTCTTAGTGGTGATCTCTCTCCTTTTTGACACACTTGCTGGATTTAAAGATGCATAAAGAAATATAAGTTTTGTTATTTATCTACAAGGTTCACCCCATTTGCTCAGTAAAGACTATAGAAGCAAATATATATTTATATATTACAAATATATATATATATTTGTAATATATAAAAATATATACATAATATAATATATATAAATATATATAATATATATTATATATAAGTATATATATTACATTAAAGCCAAGCGGCTTCCATGCCCACTGAGTCCGAAAAGTACTTGTCTGTCATATTAAGCAAATTATGTAATGAGCATCCTAATTTGTCGTGATCTTTTTTTGAACATGATGTTTTCATCCAGGAATATTCTTTCTAATTCGCCTCCTCTTTTCTTAACAATCCCTCTTCTATCAGTTGTATCTCAGCTTATAACTTACTCAGGTTCCTCCTTCTTGCCTTCTCCCCACAGTGGAGACCACAGTCCTCTTCAACACCTTTCCAAACCCCAGAACGCACAGACACATTTACACTCCTTACTATTCTCACCTCTTTCTACGAAGTGAGATACTCACTGTCTCAGGAGCACCCTGAGCAACATCTTCTCCAGCACTTGTCAAGAGGGCCGATTTATGTATAATATTTCTCTGTCTCTCCCTTTATAACATGAGCTTTAGAAGTGCAGCAACCGCAGAGCCCCCAAGACAATGCTAGGCAGCGAGCAACTGCTGAGGCTGTTTGCTCCCTTCTCTCTGGGAAATCAGTTAACCTCAAAAGATTAGACACCAACATGTGTTTGCATTTGCTGTTTAATTTTCGGCAGCAGTGACAGATGGCAGGATAAGCCGTATCTGAGAAGATAATTTAAAGTATTTCCCAGGATAGTTCTAATAAAAGAAAAAAAAAAAGACCCTGCTGTTATTGTTGTTAAACACACAGTAAAGGCAAATGCTTTTGGTAGATTGTGAAAAATAAGATTTGCTCTTGAGTTCTCACCACTTAAAGCACCCTTTTTGTAAAATGGAGTGATTATCATTTGCTGTTTGGTTGTCTCAGCCTTGTCAAGGATATGTGCTCTTGAGCTCCACACTAAATCCTCTCATCTCAGTGCTGGGAGAAAATAATTCAGATCCATCTGAAGAGGTCTTGCGTGAGCAATTGAGATACTCTCATTAAAATCAATTTTAAAAAGTGCTATGATCCAGAATTACTTAGAGGAATTTAAAATACGTGTTTTCACAGTTTAAAATGAAAGATTGCTCTACTGAATGTCCTTATTTTTATCGTCATTCAAAAGGATTTACATGCTAAATGTGTGAGATCAGGTACTTAGGTCAATCTTTCAAAAACTAATCCGTACTACAAGTCAGATGACATGCTAGTGTCTCCTGCTTTTATTTCCTGAGCCATCTCTGAACTGGGACTTGGTTTGTGGTTTTGATTAAGTTTTAGTCTGACTTCTGTGAGTACCTTTTCTGTGAGCTCACCTTCTGTGAGCTATGCCTGGACCTTGGTCTACTGAATATTATATTAACAATAAATTTCCCTACCAGAGTTTAGCAAGAAGTCTCTCTCCTCTGTCTCTGTATCTGTCTCTGTCTCTGTCTCTCTCTCTCTGTCTCTGTCTCTCTCTCTCTCTCTTTCTCTCTCTCCCCACCCCTCTCTCTAAGATTTATTTATTGTATGTATGTGAGTACTGAGTACACTGTCACTTTCTTCAGACTCATCAGAAGAGGGCGTCAGATCCTGTTACAGATGGTTATGAGGTGAGAATTGAACTCAGGACCTCTGGAAGAGCAGTCAGTGCTCTTAACCACTGAACTATCTCTCCAGCCCTCAGCAAGAAGCTGAGGTTTCTGACCATCTTTCAAATCCCTTCCCCCTGATGCTGCCCTTGGCCTGTTTTAGCAAGTACATTCAGTTCAGTTTCTCAGGTGTCCCACCCTTGATATTCCTTCCTAATACTTCCCCTTTCAGTGGTTCTTTCATCCAGCCTCCTGTCAATAAATTTCCCCTAAGTATATTTAGAGCTAAATCCACATCTGTACTGATATCACTTGTACTTATTATAATGGCTTCCATAAAATCTGCCTTGCCAATTATAGATATCTGGTGCAAAACCAAATCTATTTATATGATATTTTCTAGTTTTACTAACCAGGCAAGACTCTGTGCTCTTTTTATTTTAATTTTGCACCCATGTGTGTTCCCCTTTCCTCTGATACCCCAGTTTGGAGGTATCCGTGCAAATTGAGTTTTTCACCAATCCAGCTGTGGTTGAAAGGCCTGCTGAATCCTCATGAGCTTGAAGAGTTTAATTAATTTATCAGAGGAGCCACTTAGTCAACCTTGAACATATTTGGGGATCTTCTTTTATGTATCCTGTTTTAATATTGAATGGTTTTCAAGTAACTGAAGAATGAAGTGTAGACCTCCATGGATAAGGTTTACCCATAAAATAATAACAATAAAGATTCTAATAGAAGCAAGTAAAAATGAACACTTATCTTTTGTCACTAGAAATTATAAACAATATTATAAGATTGTAATGCATTATTAAAGAATGAAAGGCATTCCCTTGTCCAAAAAAAAAAAAAATTGATGACTTTTCCTATCAGTTTTTATCCTTGGATCACATAGCATATGCTTGCAGAATCAAGCTTTGTTACCATCTTTGTGCAGTGCTTGGTGACGACAATAAGAGATGACAACAGGTTGTTCATTAATAATCATAAAACAAAGGTTATTCTTGGAAGAGATAATGGCCACACATTAACTATGCTCTAATTCAATCTCAGCGATTAAGTAGCAGATAAAGAACAAAGGCATGATTATAGTCTTGTTACTTCCTTTGAAATATAATTTGTAAAGCCAACACCTAGTAATTTCTCCGTTTTTAGCACTACTTGTACTTAAGTCTTTCATACTAAGAATTGTGTTGAATATTGTATAATTAAGGCTTTTTATTTGGAGATCTCAAAAATCTATCAGCTATGTATGTCCATAATCTGGAAATACATCTTAATTAGATATGAGGCAAAATGACTGGATTACAACCAACAATGACTGTTCCGATCTGAAAATGGTGCTTGCTTGTGCTGTCATGGATAATGAAATGATGATGAAGAGCGTTTGCAGAGCAGGTTCTGTGTCAGATCCTGGGCTTTGCATACTTGTGCTATTTCTACCAACCAGGCGATGACAGATCATATACACACATCTTTAATCACTACTGTGCAGATTTTTAGATTTTATGTTTTTAAATGTTGCTTCAAAATCTCTGGCTTCCCCAAGGTCCTAAAATGGAATTTGGAAATTGTACAACCTTGATCATAAAAGGGGTTCAGTCAGAGAACCTAAAGACTTGCCTCTTTTCTTTTTGTGTTAACTAGGGATGTAGGGGAAAATTCTTTTGTTGTGGGGTCTGCTTAAACCCTACATAACTCAAACATGAGGTCAATGCAGATGACAAAAATCTATTGTAATCAAACCACTACTGATCAACCAGGGCCACAGAACAGAGTTGGGAGCTGAACCGTGACCCGAAAGGGGTGCTGCACAACATGTTTAAAGGATAAGGCCATAAAGTTAGAGGAACGGGGTGGACTGTAGCATTATCTAATCATATTTTCTCATAAGAAGTAGAGCAAGGAGTTTCCATCAATTAGGATAGGAGCAGGTTCCTGGACCTGGAAACATAAACTTAGTTTGACCCTGACAGCAAGATGGAGAAGTTGTCCTTGAGATGTCTGGACTCAGACAACTGTTTCTTTATAATAGAAGCTGTTCAGCTATTGGGAAGTCCTAGGACCCGGGACCTTTAAATTTAGTTTCTCTCTATGATTAAATAGAGTCTGAAAACGAAATGGTAATACTTAGATTAAGTCTTTTGTTTGTTTGTTAGTAGCACAAAACGTGCTACCAACGATATGTTCAGAAACATGAACTAGTAACATTAGGACAGCAAGTTCACATAACTGTGGCTAAATTAAATTTTCATGAATAGGTGTTTATACAGGAATTACACTGGATGCTTATTGTAGGAATACTCTAGGAACAATAAAATTACCGAATATTCGCCTTTAAAAAAAAGAAATGTTTCAGTTTCAAAGATTAAGTGTACTTACTGGGTAAGTGGCTTCATCCACTCTAAAAAGCACAGTTTGTTAAATGTCAAAAGGAATACAAATAGGAAAATACCCTTAAAATAGAGGAGGGAATATATCAAAAGCAGCAAGACAAGTATAAAGAGACTGCACATATTAGGAGCAATATTGCTCTCCACAGCTGAGTTACCTGTCAATACTTGACAACAGAAAGAATATCCCTATTACAATACCAGGGGGAGGAAGGTAATTCAGCCTCTACCAGACAGTAATCAGTGAATGTGAGACCCTGCTAAAGCAGTGAGCCCACTGTACACATTTTATTAAAAGTATTGGCCTAAAGTGTTTGATAACTTGACTCCAGACAACAAGTTTTTTTCATCTTATATTTTATTCCCCCTGATCTTCTTGTCATTGTTTATGCTTTTTGAACTGGGAAATGTTTTATTTTACTTTTTTCTCAAATAAATGGATTCATCTGGAGTGCTTCAAGCCGCAGCATATTTGAGAGTAAGGTACAAAGAGTTTCAATAGGCCCCTTGGCTCTTCCACACACACTCATCAACATGCTCTTCCTGACTTCTTTGCTTGTTACAACTGGCAAAGGCATATCATTAACACCCAAAGTCCACGGTCTACATTAAGGCCCACATTTTATGCAAATCCTATGGGTTTGGAGGAATGATATGCATCCACTATTGTAGTATTGTATAGGAGCACTTTCAAAGCCCTGAAATTCTCCTGTGTTGTTTCTATTAAACTCTATACTACCCACCCACAGATTTTAATTTTGTAAAGCTATGTGTTTTCAGATGGCTTCTTAGTTTGCACTGCATTTCGGAATTAAGAATTTTGAAACACTGTGTAAATGTAGATGATTTTTTTTGTTTTCTTTTGTTTTTGTTTCGTTATCATAACAGAGGGCTTTGTAACTTATCTGGATAGCTACTTATATAGCTAGAAATCAATTGATCATTTTTCCTTCTCTATGGCAAAACTATCCATACAGTATTCACGATTCAGTAAATGTATCCTTAACTATCAACGTCAACACATGCCAACTGCCACTTAAGGCATTCCATTTGTACTTAAGAGAGGCTTACAACTTAAATGGGAGTATGTTAGAATCATCAAACTTTATCTTTAAATGTATAATAGTTCTGAACATGGAAAGAGCACTTGTCTCACCATAAGATCCCATGAAAGACAACTGTGCCTCTGACTAGTCATCCTTCCACAAAGCCATAGGTTCAATTATGACATCACATTAAGGGTTTTTCTATTAGTGTTCAAGTAAGTCAAATATTAACAACAAAGTCTTAATCTCAGTTTCTTTTTTATTTTTTCAATGTGGGTGTGTGTGTCTGTGGAAACCAATCCCTCTAAAATGCAAGTGCCAGTGGCTGTATCAGGTATACGGGAGTAATCTACATGGACTCCAAACGAAACATTTACATTTTACATTCGTATTTATTTATTTTAGAGCACACAAAACATCTGTACATCCTGATTGAAGTATTTGATGCCTTTAGGACTGATGAAAAAAAGTGTACAAATATCCACACATTAAAAATATTCTACAGGAGAAGATTCACGGTCCATTTTAATAAGTCAGATTTCATCATCGCTTCTCGGCTTTTTGGCTAAGATCAAGTGAAGTCAGATTTCATCATTTTTTTTCCTCTGTGGAGGGTATAGAGCATTATGGCATAGTATATGTTTAAAGACTTGAATTGGCCTATTTTTTTGGCCAATTATCACTCCTGGGCATATACCCAAAAGATGCCCCAACATATAACAAGGACACATGTTCCACTATGTTCATAGCAGCCTTATTTTTAACAGCTAGAAGCTGGAGAGAACCCAGATGTCCTTCAACAGAGGAGTGGATATAGAAAATGTAGTTTGTTTGTTTATTTATTTATTTATTTATTTATTTATGTTTTTTTGGTGTTTTTTTTTTGTTTTTGTTTTTTTGAGACAGGGTTTCTCTGTATAGCTCTGGCTGTCCTGGAACTCATTCTGTGGACCAGGCTGGCCTCAAACTCAGAAATCCACTTGCCTCTGCCTCCCAAGTGCTGGGATTAAAGGCATGTGCTACTACTGACTAGCTATGTGGTACATTTATACAATAGAGTACTACTCAGTTATAAAGAACAATGATTTCATGAAATTCATAGGCAAATGTATGGAACTAGAAAATATCATCCTGAGTGAGGTAACCCAATCACAAAAGAACACACATGGCATGCACTCACTGATGAATGGATATTAACTCAAAAACTCAGAATACCCAAGATACAATTCACAGACCACATGAAGCTCAAGAAGAAGAAAAGCCAAACTGTGGATGCTTTCGTCCTTCTTAGAAGGGGGAACAAAATAGTCATAGGAGGAAATACAAAGACAAAGTGTGGAGCAGAGACTGAAGGAAAGGCCATCCAGAGACTGCCCCACCTGGGGATCTAGCCAATATACAGTCATCGAACCCAGACACTATTGTGGATGCCAAGAAGTGCATGCCAACAGAAGCCTGATATAGCTGTCTCCTGAGAGGTTCTGCCAGAGCCTGACAAATACAAACGGGGATGCTTGCAGCCACACATTGTACTGAGCATAGGATCCCCAATGGAGGAGTTAGAAAAAGGACTGACGGAGCTGAAGAGGTTTGCAACCCCATAGGAAGAACAATAATATCAACCAACCAGACTCCCCAGAGCTCCCACAGACTAAACCACCAACCAAAGAGTACACATGGAGAGACTCATGGCTCCAGCCGCATATGTAGCAGAAGATGGCCTGGTTGGGCATCAGTGGGAGAAGAGGTCCTTGATCCTATGAAGGCTCGATACCCCATGGAGAATGCCATGGCAGGGAGGTGGGAGTGGGTGGGTTGGTGGGTGGTGGAACACACTCATAGAAGTATGGGTAGGTGTGTGGGGTAGGAGAATTCCAGGAGGGTTGGAACCAAGAAAGGGGATAACATTTGAAATGTAAATAAATAATATCTTAAATTAAAAAAAAAAAAAAGGAAAAACTTGAATTGGAGTCCCATTCGGCTTTCATTGCACTGACTCTGGGAATGATATTTATTCTTGTTGAGACATTTAATCTCTGCTAAATGAGGCTGATGTTAATTATTTTATAATATCCTTAGTGTAAAAAGGCAACTTCAATGAAAAGTAGACACACTTCATTGAGTACCTGTTCTATTCATTGCGACAAGACTTTTAACAGTTGTCATTTCCTTGTTTTGGTGTCATGGCAGGGTAGGTGCTACTAGCCTGTTATATTCATAAGGACACTGAGTCACAGAGTCTGTGTTTGTTCAGGTTGTTACTCAGAAGGCTGAGTCTAGAAGAACCTGCCCCCTAGTCTACAGTCTTCGCTAGACTCCCAGTTGTTCTCACATGGTGTCGTGCCATGGAGAACTGTTTTTGATAGGATTTTCTGATTTTATTACAATTTGGGATCTAGAGAAAAGCAATGCCGACTGGGAATAAGAATCGGCATGGGAAGCTCCCTTCAGGATTCCAGGCGAGTTGGGAGGTAGGTCGTCAATAAGCACAAGAGTGGGTGTGGGCTTGCAATGAAGATGGCACAGAAAGCAAACCTGGTTTTAAGTTTTGGGACACAGAGTTCTGCCTTAGTAAAGTTCTGACTACCTGTCATGGCACTGAGATGTCTCCTATTTTCTTGGAGTCCTTTAAACTGGAAAAAGATAGGAAGACACTGAGAGATGGAACATAAGGGTTCACAGTATTGAAATATTTCCTAATGCCTTACAGTCTTTTCAGCTGGAGAGGTATAGGGCATTGAAGAGATAGAACATAGAGGTTAAATGTGACAATAAACAAGAGGCCAGGTGCACGCCATAGTTTGTGTTTCCACAACTGTACCATCAACCAATAAATCTAGAACTTCAGGGTCAAAATATTCAGCCATGTACCCTGGGGCCTCATGGGTACTGTCATTAAGAAGACCCTGATCATGACTTGGCATTATAATCCCGTGGACCCCAGGCCCCACAACCAACCTGGATTCTTGGCAGTGTCTCTTGACCGGCAGGGCAGCAGAAAGGCAGGTAGCAGAGTTTGGTTCAACTACCCACATGGCTGATGGAGAGGACCACACCCACCATAAAGGGGTTAGAAACACCAGCAGATTTGGAGAGGAAGCCAGAGAAGAGAGGATGGGGGAAAAAAAGAAAGAAGTTTTAGTATCATTTAAGAGGAAAGAAAGATTCACAGCATGCCAGTTTTTGCACATCAGTGGCTAAATGGGCATGTTCTAGCAAATACTTGAAAATTCAGGAAAGGGTCTAGGGAGTCTAGACATTTACATGTATGCAATCTGACTTGGGTTGGCTTGGGTCGCAATGGACTTGTATTTGTAACTGTTCGTCACATCTTCATTCATCAGAAATAGCTTTCATTTTTCAGGTAAGAGTCTCAGGCCTCCCCAACTCATTTTATGCACATTTTTCCCCTGACTAAATTTTAAGAGCATAATAAGGCAATGCATCATTTTAGACATTTGTTCTCTGAAATATTTGTAGCTAAGCTTTGTATGTAATGTATGTGTGTAAGCTCAGGTTACTTTTGGAATGCAAATTAATAGTATAAGACTTTAAATCTCAGTACCATGACTTGACTATAACTATGAAGGGACAATACATGTGGCTAGGAGTATCTCTATCCAGCCTAGCTGGAGGTGAAAAGGAACTGTCAGTAAAATAGTATTTATCTTATTGCCTCATAGCTACTGGTAACTCATTAGCATGCAAAGTAATTTTATTTTGTGAGTGAAGCTAATAGAGCCATACCAGAGACCTCGCAGCAAGAAACCCTGGTGTGGGACTGAGAGGGACAAGCATGGACAAGTCACCATCTTTGGTGAGATGAAAATACCTTCATTTACTCTTGCAGGCTATTTTCATGGAGCACAGAATTTTAAACTACCAATTAGTCTTTCTGACATATCCAAAATATCACCTGTTTGCTTTGATGAAGTTGGCCATCAATCTAACTCTTGGTTTTGAAGTTTTAAGGTCACAGATTTTTTTTTTTTACTGACTCTTATTTAAAAAGATATTTTGAATATGTTTTTAGTCTGGTGGTACTTGTTCACAAGTACTTTTTATACTGTCTGTTCTTCTGTTCTTTTGATAAGTTTCAAATATTTATTGGTAAGTTTCAAGTATTTATTAACATGCTAGAACAATGGCTAATCAGGCGAAAGAGTATGTGTTTCTCTTGCAGAGAACCTGGGTTTGCTTCTTAGCACCCATATGTTGCCTTACAACCATCTATAGCTCCACTTCCAGATGATCAATGCTCTCTAATGAACTTTGCAAGCAACAAGAATCTCAACAAGAATATATGTTGCCCATACACACAAGCAGGCAAAACATTTATTCATGTAAAATAAAATGAATAATTGTAAAAAGAAGTATTAGCAATTTTAGTTGTGTTGTGGGTGGCATGATTCATTAATGACTTTTAAAAAATGTAATACTAGAGCTAAAATTCACAGGCATTTATCAGTTACTGATCATGAAAGAAAGGGCATAACTAGAACAACAGTGTCAGCGGGCTGTAAGGTTGGGAAAAATGTAAGATGAAGGAGAGTGAGGAATATTTGTGAACAGAGACCAAAAAAAGAAAGACCTAGCTTGTTGACTTA
This sequence comes from Mus minutoides, assembly GCA_902729485.2. Classification (NCBI taxonomy): domain Eukaryota; kingdom Metazoa; phylum Chordata; class Mammalia; order Rodentia; family Muridae; genus Mus; species Mus minutoides. Next base: position 151,318 of record LR749641.1, on the reverse strand, counting down.
AAAGGTTTTCAGAGACAATAATGGTGCAATGCGGAAGGCAATCGTTGTTATCTAAGCCTAAAGATGCAGCAACTTCACACTATAGCAATAAGCTATGGCAAAAAACAATAAGATCAACAACAACAAAGTTAGTTATTATGTAGTTTAAGTAGTAGTTTTATGTAGCTTGAATATTCTCTATCAGAATTGCTTAGGATCAGAAATGTTTTGGCATTTAGACATTTGGGGGTGGGGGTGATTGGAATATTTGCATATACCTAATGACTTAATTTGGCGATAGGTCCCAAGCCTAAACTAGGGTTTATTTGCTTTGTGTAGAACTAGTACACACAGTCTGAAAGGAGCATTATACAATATTTTCAGTGTCCCTGATCTCAACTGCAATGGCCATATGAGGTCAGACATCAAATATCCCCTTGTGGTAGTTTGTCAGTACTTGAAAGTTTTGGTCACTGAAGTCTTAGATTTGCATTTATAATCTGGGCACACTCATCTTGCAATTTTGAGAAGTCAGTCAGTTACTTTCCATTTTACGTAAAGATTGTTGGCAGAGGTAGCCCCACAGTTCTTTTTTTTTCCTTTTATTTCTGTATTTATTCATTCAATCGTTTGCTCATTGATTCACTTTACATCCTGATCACTGACCTTACCATACTTTAGATTTTTAAATGTGAGCCTTTTCAAATAATATTGTGAATTGTTCCTTTAAAACAAGTAATTGTTAGAGTATGCATCATGGTTTTAGTTTTTAAAGTATACCTTGCATATATAGGCACCACATAGCATATTTCTTCTAAAATAAATCAGGCAATTCCAACTGCCTGGGACTCATGGAGGCTGGCAGATATCAAAGAGCCTGTATGGGTCTGACCCAATTCTACATACGCCATGGCAGAGTAACTAGGTGTTCTTTTTGGTTTTCTTACAGAGGGAGCAGGGGCTGTCTCTGACTCCTTTGCCTGTTTGTGGGACCCTTCTCCTCCTACTGGGTTGCCTTGTCCAGCCGTGATATGATGGTGTGATGCCTGGTCTTATTGTAGTTTGTTATACTTTGTTGGGTTGATGTCCTTGGGAGGCCTGCTTTGTTCTGAGAGAGGCAAAGGTGGATGTATAGGAGGGAGAGGGGAGGTAGAAAGAGAGACTGATAAAAGGTGATGGAGGAGGAATTGTAGCCTAGATATAATAAGAGAAAGAAGAATAAAAAATAAAATAAAATAAAATAAAATAAAATAAAATAAAATAAAATAAAGCAGGCCCTTAAAACACCCAGGTAAAGAAATACAGGATGTGAATTTATTGACAATGTTCTTAACTTGTAATTCATTTGTTAAGAATGTAATATAACACTACTCTACCATTGAGTACATAGGTTTGATTTTACTGGAGTGTTGTTACATGTCTCAGGCACATAATGGAGTGGATGATACTCTATGCAGGACCGAAACAGATTTCACCACAAAGAAGTTTTACACTAACAGAGATTGAATAGCACAATCCTGTGTTGAAAAGGGAAGCTGAAGGGTTGATCTTTTCACAACCCTACACTCATGCTTGATTTAAGAAGCAATTTCAAAGCATCAGATTTTAGCATGAGGCACAAAAATGTGTGAAAGAATAAAATATTTCCTTTCTTCATTCTCACATGAATTTCAATTACCTCAAAACAAACTAATTTGTCAATAAATGGACAAAGTACAAATCCTCATTTGAGTCCTAAAGTCTAATGGTTAAATGCCTGCCATAAACACAGAGAAAAGTGTATCTGCATATTTCACCTCTTGAAAAGTGTGGGAGCAAAATTACCAGTTAAAGCAATCTCAGGTTATAAAGAATCTTTGTATTTTAGTATCTGATTAGTCTTCTAATTGTGTTTCTGAAGAAAAAATTCTTGAATAAAATAATAAAACCTTTTGTTGGGTTATCACTGACTAAATTATATTTTGACACACATGAATAAACCATTTTAAAGCTGTCTTATAAGGTTTACTATTTAGCCCAACTGGAAAGACCTTTAAAAACAGTATCTGGTGACTTTCCTTCCTTTTAAGTACATTTATTCCTAGTAACAAAGTCATTTCCTGAGTACCACCAGTCATTATTGCTGTATTCAATTGTAGTTTTCCATCCCACTTACTGTCAGTGATTGTGGGATCCCTGGCACAGTTTTCTTATTGTTTCTAACACTACCATGCTCTCTTACAGAAGATGAGTCGGAGGCTAGGAGACAGGTCTAGCACCTCCATCAGAGGTTAGCTGAATATCTTTACCATTCATTCAGCTGTCTTGTTGCTAAGATAAGAATGAATTGGGTTCGTCTTCTTTGCTTTCTAAATGTAAATAATGAAAAAGAAAAAAGTAAACTGACATCCAGACTCTTACACATCTATAACTTCATACAGCTCTTATTAATAGAAGACTGCTATTATGGGCTGCATGAATCATATCAACAAGAAAAAAAGAGATCTCAAAATGTGCAGAATATAAATGCCCATGTTAGATTTTTTTTTATAACTTTATAAACTCCTAAATAGCCAAGATTTGGGAAACCTTGAACTTTTCTTGGAGACTGCATTTTATATTCTCCAGAGAAAGCAGAGCATGGAATTTTCCTGAGGCTGAGAGATGAGCATGTTTCCTAAGTATTAGGACAATAGGGCCATTGGCACAGCAGGTCTGTGTTGCTGCCTCATTAAGTGCTGCTGGGAAGAGTGAGTTGAGAGCAGAAAGTGAGCAAGCCCAGCCATGGTCCTTATGTAAAGACTGTCTCTCTTTCGCTGTTAAGTAACTGCAGACACACTTGTTTTCTTGCACAAAATACGGCAAGAGAGCCACCACAGATTTGCAAGAGAAATCCTGCAAAGTTAATATTTCTTGCAAATTATATTTGTAAACAAATGGAGCTTTCATGGGGATTATGTAGGAGGAGTGAAGTCTCAGAGTATAAAAGTCCTGCTTTCTTGTAGCTCAGGGAGGAAACAGAAGGTTGTAGGTTTATTAGCTGTTTCTAGGCAGAGTGGAATGGACTGTGTCCTATATAGGAGAGCATCATGGTGAGAAATGTCTTCCCTTGGGAAGGATTATTTAAGCTAAGATGTGTCACCTAAGAGAACAGGATGGTTTCTTCTTCACCTACTTTGAGATGAGAGTAGTACTTGACATGTTTGCTTGTAATCTGCCTGCACTGGATTCCCCAACGCCTGATGCATGTATCTCAACTGTAGCTATGAACCAACTACAAGATCTAGACACAGATGCTGCTATAATCTGGATCTTTAGCTTTTAGAGACTGGGTCCCTTGAGTGATACGCTGGAAAAGGCCATGTGACATTTAGCAGTTGACATAGTGAGAATCTTTAAATCATGAAGTTTTTCTGAAGTAGACGGTAGTGTCTTTTTCACTTTTCCTCTTTTGTTTCCTGGCGGTGAGGAACATGTGATTTTCTGCTATGATATAGGGAACATTTCCAACAGAGGGTCCAGCCAATCATGAAAAGATAATTTAAAAGTCTGGTCATAAGTGACTCCTTCCTTCCTTCCTTCCTTCCTTCCTTCCTTCCTTCCTTCCTTCCTTCCTCTCTCTCTCTCTCTCTCTCTCTCTCTCTCCCTTTCTCTCTCTCCCTTTCTCTCTCCCTTTCTCTTTCTTTCTTTCTTTCTTTCTTTCTTTCTTTCTTTCTTTCTTTCTTTCTTTCTTTCTTTCTGAGTGCTCTGTCCATATATACACCTGCATGCCAGAAGAGGGTATTAGATTCCTTTATAGATGATGATCATGGGCCACCATCTGGTTTCTGGGAAATTGAACTCAGGACTTCTGGAAAGGCAACCAGTGTTCTTAACTGCTGAGCCATCTCACAGGCCCCCATAGAATACAATCTGGGACTCAGGAACCTAATCCTGTATCGTCCTTTACCCACACAGCCCCCCACCCCCACCCTGGACCATTATACAGCACTACCCAGCTCTATGGGCACATACTGGTGTATATTGAATATTATGGAAACACAAATCATGTTTATCTAAATAAGTAAGATTTTCACTAACAGCTTCAAACAATGCAAGACAGAACAATACTAGTAAAATGGAAATGAACAAGGTGGGGTCTAGATGATGAGAGCAGAGTGGAGCATCTGGATCATTAGCAATGGAACATCTGCTACTCACCTATGCTATTTTTGTTGTTTAAATAGAAATTGCATTGAGAGGAATTATGAGTCCATTTGGTCCAATGCAGGTGTTTGTGTTGCTTTGGGATTAGAGGTGATCGATCATATTTTAGACTGTAAGCACTGAAGCCCGGAGGGTACTACTGTAGTTTGATTGTTTAACAGTTGCTATGAAAACTATTACTGCAGAGCATTGAGAATAAACATCAACAAATGTGACACTGCTTATTTTCAAAGATAATTTAGATGACTACAGAAGGGCAGTGGATATCTTGTCTAAGTTGAATAATTATGATATTTAAAAGGAAAAGAACACCAGTCATGAAAGAAAGTAGGAATCAAATTTTAATTACGGTTGGGTTTTGCATGAAGCATAGTTGTATAGCCTGATGTACTGTGCTTAAGACCAATGTAGAAATGCCAGGGGAGAGCAGCATGTCAGACAAGGTGGAGCAAATTATGATGGAGAAGCTTGCAAAAGGCCAGGGAGTCTGCAGCAGGGTGAGCAACACACACAGACTTGTTTATTATGGGACAATTATCTAGAGAATTTAATTAGCATTGCTGAGCAGTGTTGGCCATACATCTAAACTTCTACCCATTGCTCAAACTGGCTACTAATTGTTTTCATCTGCTTTTCTCTCTTACAGACCTGAGGAAGAAATGTGAAAGCATACACACACACACACACACACACACACACACACACACACACACACCACACCACACATACCAAACACACAGACACAATACAGAGACAAACACAAAGACACATACCACTTATACATACCACACCACACACATGGACACAATATACACTCACACAAAGACATATAACACACACACCCCACCATACACACACATATACAACACACACACACATACACACATCACAAACATACATAACACATTATACATACCAAACACCCAGACAAAACACAAAACACACAAACACATAGACAGATTCACACTTACACACCTCATACCACACATACACACATATACATATCACACACACACACACACACACACACACACACACACACACACACACAATTGCAATTGGAATTTACCTCTTTCAGGGCTACTTCTGTAATTTTATTCTATGTAAGAAGGCCAAGGGACCAACTACAAACAGTTGTTATACAAGTGGTTAAAAGGGCCAAGAGCTGGCATTATTCTAGAGCCATCCATTTATTCTAAAGGATCTCATCTCTCTGATACATTCAGTCTAGAATCATATTTCTGCTCTTGTCACCCTACTTCTACGTGAGCTTTGGAATCCATCCACAGCTGCTGGTCATCCATATGTGCTTTTCCCCCCTATTTATTGAAATTCAACTTATTTTCATCTGATCTGCTTTCTTCCCCCTCCCCCACAAAGGAAAAATTTTGACATTAAAAACAAGCCTAGATATCCCAAATCAAAGATAAGTTGGATTGCTCTTCTGACCCTTTTCCCTTTATCTTGAATATTTACTGTTATGAAAAGCTTACAGTTCATCTAAGTAGGATTTGCTTTCCATCTCCTTTGCATTTTCATTATCCCTGCAAATATTCAACCCATCCTCCTATATTCTAGATGACAAGAACAAGACTGAAGCATGAGATAAAGTTTGAGGGGAGGGTTTAAATGAAAATCATACATTATTAAAGTCTTTGAAGTGGGAGGGAGACCAGAATGAAGTCTAAACTCAACTATGCACAGGTCAACCAGGTGTGGTGGCGCACGCCTTTAATCCCAGCACTCAGGAGGCAGAGGCAAGCGGATTTTTGAGTTCGAGGTCAGCCTGGTCTACAAAGTAAGTTCCAGGACAGCCAGGCTATATAGAGAAAGTCTGTCTCAAAAAGAAAAAAAAAAAAAAAAAAACGAACCAAACAAAACAACAACAACAACAACAAAACTATGCACATGGCAGGAGAGATTTTTAATAGCAGGAGTACTGAGCAGAGGGCTTGCTCAGGAGCCATATAGAAAGGGAAAGCACATTTTCTAACATTTCCATGAGCTGACATGGTTTTACACTTTGGTATGAGACACTCATAAACATTAGCTTCCTGCTTTCCCACAGATACTCAGAGATGCAAGCTCTCTCTCAAGCTAGCACTCTCTCTCTCTCTCTCTCTCTCTCTCTCTCTCTCCCTCTCTCCCTCTCTCTCTCTTGTTTACATTTCAAAGATATGGCTCCTTGGTCCTTCAGGAAAACAGTTCTGTTATGTAAACTGCCAAGAGACTTTGAAAATGATTCATTGCTCAAAAGATCAGAGACTGAATCACAAATTAGGGGAAAAAAATGTAAAGACAGTACTCTAGGAAATTAGAGTTCTTGGACTATCTAACATCAGTTTTAAAAAAACCTATGTTAAAGTTATTTGCTTTGAGAATCAAACTAAGACTTTCTTAGCCACTTGCTCACCTGGGGCTTCCTCCCTTTTTCTCCATTCTTATTTCAGATTATAGGGAACTAAAGACTATGTTCTTGTGCTATTTTTGCTATATTAATACCACTATTTCCTTATATGATAGACTATAAACCTGCAGTTCTCAACCTGTGCGTCCTGACTCTTTTGCCTAAGACCATCAGAAAACAACAGATATTTATATTACAATTAGTAACATTAGCAAAATTACAGTTATGAAGTAGCAACAATGAAAATAATTTTATGGTTGGGACATCACCACATCATAAAGAACCATATTAAAGGGTCACAGACATTAGGAATATTGAGAACCACAGCTTTAAATAGGCTCTGTATAAATATACACATATAGTTTCCATGACATTTTCTCATCTAGTGTGACAATACAGCCTCCAAGAGCATCTAACCAAAACCCTAACACCAGGCTTGAAATTTCTCTTTTGAGTTTTTGGCCAGGTTTGCTCAAGAGACTTCCAAAACATGACAAAACCTATTACCTCTGGTTGTCTTCTAGAGATAGTAGGTAAGTCCTGATTGCTGAAGACACCAAGCACTTCAAAAACAGGGCTCAGAGACCCCTGAGCTGGATGAGAGCCGAATGATTCCTCCCTGAGGACTAGCCTTCATGGTACCAGAAAGTACCATGCAAGCTTCCAAAGGGGGAACGGCATTCCTATCTAGCTATGATGCTTATGAACCACATCAGTGACCAGCATGGGAGGACAGACACTGACTTGTCTCAATCTTAGAACAAGAACTTTCACCCATGACTTGCATTTCACCATCAATGAACCGTGAAAACTTTAGGAGAAATTTTCCCTGAAGCATAGACGCACAAGACATCAAAGCATGTTTACAAAGTACTCTCAATTGTGATGTTCCATTGGGTGGTCTTACCAAGTGGGTTCCATGCTTTTGTGTTAAGTATTGCAAACTTTAAATGCCCCAGTACAGGGGAACGCCAGGGCCAAGAAGTGGGAGTGGGTGGGTAGGGGAGCAGGGCGGGGGGGGGGGTATAGGGAACTTTCGGGATAGCATTTGAAATGTAAATAAAGAAAATATCTAATTAAAAAAATGCCTTGTTAATTGGGTTACAGGAATGGTGCTAAATATAGTAATGTTAATAGGGTTTTAGCACATATTCCTTCAGGAATTTATCTCATGAACAACAATGGTGGCCTTGTGGAGGAAGTCAACAGAAGTCAGAAAATATTTAGAAATATTTAGAACATTCAGCTTTGGCCAATGGTATTTGTAGTTTGTTTATACTCTTCTCTATGAACCAACCCTTGTAAACTCTAGAATCAACCCCCATTCTAGGCTGTCATTGTCTGTCTCTAAGCAGAGGACTCTACACAAGTAGACCCAGAACAGAAATGCCTTGTGTGCTTGCCATTCTGTTATACATACATCAACAATTCAAAATACGAAGTGGGAGAATGTTGGTGACTTCATGATATAGGTGCTAATTTGTAGAAAGTTCTCTTTTACATTTGAATTACACTCAGTCAAATCAATTAGATCCGTATGTATGAGCCTTTAATCTTAAGATGTATCTCTATTTCAACTTGAACAAGACTGTCAGTTTGTCCATTTTATTACATTTTATTTGTGCATCCACTCAAAGCTGTCAATATCTAGTGGAAAGGATATGATGAAGTTAATTCTTTACTGTTAATATCAATCCCAAGGACTGTAAAGCACACCTGTAATGCATCTTGCTATAGTAATTTGACCTCAAAAAAAAAAAAAAAAAAAAAAAAAAAACCAATGAGATAGCCAGAGCACAGAGGTTGGTAGGGAATCAAGTCCTACTTAGAGAAAGTGTCATGAGGGGGTAGGAAAAACCCAGGAAAGAAAGACTTTTTGTTCCAGAAGAAGCTGAGTCACTAGTACTGCACTCCAAATGGAACAGATCTTGGTGTCCCACTTTCAAAGTGAGCAGAGAGGCAGCTGAGCATCTGGGAATCGGCGGCCACACCAAGAAAAGACAGTAGAAAAGGTTTACAGTAAGCTTCAGAATCACACATGACCCTCGAGAGGGCAGTAGCCCTTTTGTCATAAAAGAGAGAGAGTTCTAAGAACACAAAGAAAATAGTGTTGAGCACTTGGTAAATATTAAGGGAAACACTGTTGTATATGATGGCACCGTATGTATGATGTATTTATAGTAGTCAACTGACCAATTCCCTACCTTACAGGCACATGTGTTGTGGCAGTCTTCCTGGAGAGATACAACACACACACACACACACACACACACACACACACACACACACACCCCTACCTAATCACTCCATCGAGAGAGCCTATGACAGACAAAATAATGGTGCATCAATGTTGAAATTGGTCAACTGGCAAATTTTCATCGGGTTATCAAGAGGTGTTTGAGTGATGGAGTATTTACAAGGAATAGGAATAACTTAAAAGTGGCTACATCACTGGAAAGCCCACCCAAACATAGGTGATAAGGCCTGCAAACCTGGCGCTCTCTCTGCATTTGCAGGCAATGCCATAGTCTGAATAAACTTGCTCTCACACTTTGGCTCAACGTTTCCACCCCCAGCACTGTTCACTACATTTTATGCTGTTGGGAAGGGACCTCAAGGCAATGTTCTCCAGGACATGGTGATCTTCCTTTACTTCCGTCAAGTTTGTAAGCCTCCTCTTCCATCCAGGAACAGATGTTTCAATTCAGTGCCTGACCATGCTCCATTTGTACATTCGCAAATCATTTTTCCACTCTTCGAATCATCTCCTCACTCTCTTTCTTCCTTTCCTTCCCCATCTCCCCCTCCTTTTCTCTTCTGCCCCATTTTTTTATATTACAGAAATGAAGCTATTACCCAGACAACTAACTGTACCAATCTATAATAAGCATGAAAGTCAACACGTATCCAGGCAGGTGTAGGCATACTCAGCACATTCCTTGATACAAGCATTGAGAGTGTGGCAATATGTCAACTGACATCTTGAACAAGAATCTTCCTGGCTACCTTCTCATTTTTTTGTGTGTGAAATATTACAACTTCCTGGGTATCTGTTTCTAGTGTTTCCTGATATCTTTTTATATCTTGAACAACAACAACAACAACAACAACACCCCCCCAAAACAAAACAAACAAACAAACAAAAACCTCAAATGGCCTCTTAATGTCACCACTCTTGAATAGACCTGGGGATCTTGTGATTTTTTTTTTAGCAGTCTGCGCTACCTAGCTCTGCTCTCAAGTATTGTGCTACTGAAAAGGCTTCTCAAACAAGTGTATTTTTATCTGCAGCACAGGCTAGTAAATGCAGTAAATGTGAAGTTTAGGGTCTAATGTCATTATTTTTCTTAAAATATAGAATTGGACAAAATTACATCATGTGGCTATATGTAAGAAAAGAAACCCGAGAACAGTCTCACCCTATATACTTAGGAAGACAGCTAATTCTATTCCCCAATAAGCTGCTAAATAACAAGACCACTTCAGTGAGCATATTTCAAAGAAGGACTTCAACAGTGCTCCATGTATAGCCTTCATGTATTTGAGTAGTCCATGAGAATTGGATGGCTATTTCAGCTCTACTACACTTAATGACTCATTTGTGATATTAGAAGAACCAACGGTGCTGTCTCCTTACTTTAATAAAGATGGAAAATAAAAGGAGGGAGAAAGAGAAGAGAAAAATGAAATAATTTCTTGTAGCATTTCAAACGTCAAATTTTAGTTCAATTACTGCCCATGGAAGGCGTGAGAGTGATATCTCTAAGAAACTTGGTGACCAGTCCTTAGAAGCCACAAGTATGCTATTTTCTGGGGCAAAGGAGGATTAAGGTTTAAAATGGAATTAATTAGATGGCTTTAGTATACAAAGATTACACTAGATTATCTAAGGTGCAGTATTATTAATAGTATAAGAGGGAGGCAGAAGAGAAGGTCAGATATCAGAGGTTAAGAGTCAGAGGGATGTTATATGATCTCGACACACAAGAAATGCTAGATTTTCAGATGGAGTTGGTAGCTATGGGGCTTGGTGTATAGCAACCTATAGAAATTAGAAGGACCCAGTTCCTTTAGGACAATCTCCATGAAAGGATGTGTCCTGTTGACACACTCATTCCAAGATGCACATCAGGCTTCTGAACTGTGAGGTAACAGAGATAAGTATTGTTTTAAACCTAACTTCTTTGAAAAGCAGTATAATTTATACTTTTTAACGAATTTGAGTATCTGAAACCATGGCTCTTCTATGAAATTTAAATAACAAGTTCTATAAATTGGCTATTTGTTGTATATTTAAAATGAAAGGAATAAAAGGAAATTGTTATAGTGTAGATGTAAAATGTCACGCATAGAAAAATATATTTTAACAGTTGGTACTCAGCTGGTGGAGCCATTCTGGAAGGCTGGGAAACCTTTAGAAGCTAGTTAGCTTTAGAGCTGGGTGAGGGCAGGCCTTGAGATTTAAGTGTCTAGACAATCCTTGACCACTCTCTGCTTCCTGGCTGTTGATTCAACAACATGATCGAGCATTTCATATTTCTTCTCCTATGCCTTCTTCAATAAGGTATATAATATCTCTTTGTTATAGCAGCACTGGATACCTAAAACTATGTATTCCTTTTTAATTATCTACCCCTGACTTGGGTGGGGAACTAACATTCCAAGCTTCTCAAAAGAATAAAAAAAAAAAATACTTCCAAGGGATAAAAACAACCAACAGAACCAAGTAGGATAGAAGTGTTGGAACTGTTGAAAATTAAATAGTAATTATTATTTGAATGGCTGTGGTGGACCAAGTAGACAGTGTGGAAACTCATATGAAAACTGTATGATGAAAGCAAATGGAAATTCTAAGTCAGTGAAATATTGGCCTTTGTCAATCACCAACTAAATCACCTCCACTAAGGAAAGGTTGAGGTTGGAGGCAAAGCAAGAAATAGACCAAGGTAGGAAGTAGATTTGAAGAAGTCATTTTGAACCTTTTCTAAATTAATAATGTCAGCAAATCATAGACCCAAGAAGTTTAGAGACTATCACCAGAGTAATATGATAGAGATGGTATCTCACTCCTTGGCTCATTATATTCAAATTGCTCTAAACAAGACAAAGAAAATCTTGAAAGTGGAGGAGACAAAAGATAGGTCACATGGAAATTAATAATGCTGTGACGAGAACAGCAAAATGGAAAGAGTTGATTCAGATGGAGATATGTGACAAAGGACTAGATGCACTGCTCAGAGATAAACACACTACAGCAGGCTGTGGAGGAGAAAGGAGCATGACAAGGAGAACCAAAAGCTGATATTTCCCATTGTTGATTTGGAGTTAACAGTCTGAGAAGGCAGCACCCTGCATTCCACTGGGGAGAGGTGTCTCTATCATGAGAAAAGTACACTGCTCAGTTTGGTATAGTCTCCCAGGGGGGAAAGGCTGTGAGGAAACACCAAGTGGCAAAGATAAAGAGGCATGGTAGGTCTTCTGCACCCCCTCAGAGCCCTAGTTATTGGAAAGACTCGCAGCCCCTAGCCCCAGTGTATATACATCTGAAGAGGATATTATAAAAGACAACTCAGGAGGAGGGAGTAATCATACCCAAAATTTTATTTTGATTATTGATTTTTATATTATTTAATAATATAAATTTAAAAAACATTTAATAAAAAATATTTGTATATAAGACCTGAAATGTTGAAACTGTTTGCAGGAACCAAAACCAAAACCAAAACCAAAACCAAAACCAAATACAAATACAAAAAGCCATAAATGTACTCATAGATAAGACTCTAATAGCACAAATAATTATGATAATAATGGACAAATTAGATTAAATTAAATTTAAAACCTCCAAGGCAAAGGAACAAACACCAGAATGAACAGAGCACTTACAGAATATTGGAAATATCTTTGTCCATATACAGAAGATATGTTTTTAATGTTTAGAATATATAAGAACTGCAAAACTTAAATACAGAAAACAAAATTTCACAACCCATGAATGGGCTAATAAATTCAACAGAGTGTTTTCAGAAGAAAAAACACAAATGGCTAATAAATTTTTGGGGAATGTTCAACATTTCTAGTCATAAAAAATGAACATAAAAATTATTTCAAAATTTCATCTCATCCTGACAAGAGTGGCTAACATTAAGAAAATAAATGATAACGAATGCTGGTGATGACATAGAAAATGATCAACCCAGTGAGCTGCTGGTGTGATCATAAACTTCTGTAGTGTCTTAGTGTCAGGGTTTCTATTTCTGCACAAAACATCATGACTGAGAAGCAAGTTGAGAAGGAAAGGGATTATTCAGCTTACACTTCCACATTGCTGTTCATCACCAAAGGAAGTCAGGACAGGAACTCAAGTGGGTCAGGTAGCAGGAGCTGATGCAGAGGCCATGGAGGGATGTTACTTACTGGCTTGCTTCCCCTGGCTTGTTCAGCTTGCTTTCTTATAAACCCAAGACTACCAGCCCAGGGATGGCACCACATACAATGAGCCCTCCTGCCTTGATCACTAATTGAGAAAATGTCTTACAGCTGGATCTCATGGAGGCAAGTCCTCAAGGGAGGATCCTTTCTCTGTGATAACTCCAGCTGTTGTCAAGTTGACACAAAAAACCAGCAAGTTCATTTAGCCACCCTAGAAAGCCTTATGGTTTTCTTAACAAACAAACAAACAAACAAACAAGGCAAAAAAAACAAAACAAACCCCTACAAAAATAGAACTACCATGTTCTGGGGAGATACTTGCTCATCTATTGCTGTACTATTCACAGTAACTAAGAAGCAAATGTTTACCAACCAATGAGTGGATAGAGAGAATGTGGTCAATGTAACAACAGCTGCACATTATTCATCACAAAGAAAAATAGAATGATGAGATTTTACAGGGAAATAGGTGGAACCAGAAATGATTTCCTAAAATGTTATACATTCAGAAAGGCAAAAGAGTGTATGTTTTCTTCCCATGTAGCTCCTAGATTTATGTGTGTGTATGTGTGTGTGTGTGTGTTTGTATGGAGGAGGTATAGGTGAAGAGACTAGAAAGGTGATCATGAAAGAAGAGGGGTTTAAAAGGAGAACAACAAAACAAAAAGCAACACAAAACCCTAGAAATGGAAAGGATGGAAAGGGAATAACTAGGCCAGCTGGAGATCCGTAGGTGGTTGGTGGAGTGGAGGAGAAGAACCATGAAAAAGAAAATATGTAAGAAAATGCTACAGCAAACCCTTTACTTTGCACACTAACCCAAAAACTCCTCGAAAATAGCTTTCTATTTTGAACTATATACTTAAAAAGAGTATGTTCACAAAGTCAAGGAAAAGTAGTCTTAACATTCATTGCTAACAGGCCTTCTCCACAGGAAATACTGAAGGAAGTTTTTTGTTGTTGTTGTTGTTGTTATTGTTGTTTGTTTGTTTGCTTTTAACAGAACCTATGTAACACACACAAAAGCCCAATGTTATGAGAACAAATTATCCAAAACTTCAGAAGTGAAGGAAAACGCATCAAACATTTTAGAGTATTCTAAAAGTGACTTAATAGAAATATGACAACACACATTGTTTATGCCACTCATAAAAGTAAAATGTAAGCCAACCAAAGGCGAGAATTTGAATGTATAATTAATCTGGATGTGAAGGGATACATTATAATTTGAAAGTACATTCTGATTATTTAAAGATATCTATTCTAATGTCTGTGGTATCAACTTTTGCTTTAGCAAACTATAAATAGTGAATCAGCAGAGGAGCTAGCATCGAATTATAAGCACTTCCCAATTAACCTCAAGTAAAGTTCACAAGAGGAAAAATAAATTTAAAAAGAAGGCAGATTGTACAAATACAAAATCTAGCCCCATCTACAATGTTAATGCACATAGGTAAGGAAGTTACATTAAAAGAGATTATTAGGTGTTGTTTTAAAAGGTATGTCCTAATAGACTGTCTTGACTGTCTTCAGTAAATTTAAATATGAAGATATAGACTAGACAAAGATAAGCCAGAAAAAATACAGAGAATCTTATAAATATCAGTTAAGGAAAGAAAATAAAACAACCATACCTAGAGGTTTTGTTGTTGTTGTTTGTTTGCTTGCTTTTAAGTGGGATCACCAGGTAATCCCTAAACAGAGAGCCATTTTTACTCAGTCCCCATACACAAGGCTATCTCAGCTCCCCTCACAGGACTCTCAGGTGCTGATAGTGTACCTTTAGTCAGGTGAAAAACTAGTCACAGAGATCCTAAAAAAATCTTTTTTTTTCTAGGATAACTGCTAGGTGGCAGATGCTCTTAGGTGCTGGGTAGCCTTCTTCACTAAGGAGTAATCCTTTGAAGCACTTACTATAAACTTGTTTCTCTTCACCCTTGGGTGAATCTTAAAGAGAAATGATCCTTCTTCAGAGCTCAGCTCTCTTTAAGAACTATTTCAGTTCTCTCATATGACTTGATCTTTGTTCTGTCTAGAGTTACGTGTTCATTCTTATAGGCCTAATTGACCATCACTGCCATCATAGAGGGGGTGACATTGTAGAAGGTTATAAACAAAAAGGACCCAGATGATTGCTATTGTTCCTGCGCATGTCAGAAAATCTAGGAGAAGCCAATGAGCACCTTAGGTAGAGAGTAACTGCTGTTATTTTGTGAAGAAGGTGTAAACATTCTAATATCAAATACACCAGCATTTCTTCCTTCCTCCCTAAAGTTCCATGTAGAGAACTCTCTCACAGACAGACAATACTAGCCATGGGAGTCTCTTATGGACAAGAAGTTCTCTGAGAGATGGCTTACAGGAACCACAGAGATGGAGGCATGTGCCCATAAGAATTGCCAGTAAGGTGAAATATTATTGGTAGACGTCATGAGTATTTTTAAAGCTGTTTTGATTAGAAATTACTTTGAGAATTCCCATTTCTTTACCATGTGCCCTTTACTCAGAAGCACTGTTGACACTTCGAATCTTGTATGTTTGAATAGATTCTGAACTCCTAGGGTCTCTTTCTATAGGAACTTATTTCTGGAGTGGTAGTTCCCTGCCTTTTATGAACTGGGGAATATCCAATGCGGCTCAAAGCTGGATTTGAGAAGAGAATGTTACATTTAATACAAAAGCAACATTAACACTCAAGGCTGCATGTGACCTTAACATACAGTCCCCAACACACACACACACACACACACACACACACACACACACACAAACACGAGCTGACCAGACCTTTTTCAGGCTCATTTGTAAAGAGGACATAGAAATGAAGCTAAGACCCTGCATTTCTGCCTTTCTATGAATTTGAAAACCTATAAACATACACTAAAATATATTGTTGGGCTGCTTTAGCTTAGCTTAGTATACAGTTTAGAGTTGTTTTGGTATATTAAAAATGTTTTTTTCCCCCTAGGTCCTAACAATGAGTGATGTGTTGCTAAATTAAACTTCAGGTTGAGTAAAATAAAAGTGACAGGACAATGAAATCAATAACTCACCACACAAATATATATGAATATCCCCACAAACATACAAGCACATAAACATACAAACATATGCACACACACAAACACATATAATTCAAAATGAACTTTTGGGTTCTTTTTCAAAGGCCCATATAAAAAGTATGTGATTAAAATAGAATCCAGCATTCTATAAACAAAAAGAACAACTCTATATAGTATAAAAATGTAAATGAATATTGAAAAAGAGAATAACTTTTCAACTTCCAATTCTAGCTCAAATGTGGCATAGATAAAAAGTGTATTTTTGCTTTTCTCTTGCTCTTGCTCTCTTCCCCTCTTCTCCCTGTCTCTCCATTCCCCTCCCTGCTCTGTGCTCATGGCTGACCTCTACTCCTCTTCTCTCTCTCTCTCTCTCTCTCTCTCTCTCTCTCTCTCTCTCTGCCTTTCTCTGTCTCTATTAACCCCTCTCCCCAGGCCATAAATAAACTCTATTGAAATGTTTTGTTTGTAACTTTTTTTAAAGGGCATTTCAAGGCCTGTGCTTTGAAGATCATCTTGCATTTAGGCTGCCCCTATGTGTCTGAGAATGATGTTACCATTATGGCCAGGCCAGCATTTCTTCTCTCCTATAAAAAACAACTGTGATTTCATAGTCAATATAAGAAAGAAAAAAAAAAAAAAAGGCTAGACTTGAAGCCAAAGGACTTTGAAGTGTCCTAGGTGTCATGCATGTGGACTTTTAAATCTGGTATTTACTTTATTTAATTTCCTTTTGCTTCAAAGTTATTGCTAGCAAGTAGAAGTAATATCTGCTATAATTAACTCCCAGAGATGCAATGATCAAATAATCTAATATATGAAATGACACTTAATAAATTCTAAACGTGATTCTGTACACAGTTGCTTATGCAGATGATATTGACTTTTGTCTGTAAAGGGTAACTCTGGTGCAGAAATAACAGCTACAGGAATCACTTAGGAGAGAACCTCGATTCTTTTTTTTTTTTTTTTCTTCTAAACACCTAATTATGTGAGTTAGGGAAATAAACTTCATAAAACAAATGAGTGAAGAAGTGTTTCCAAAACTTTTATCTGTAAAAGTAGCCAAACCGAAGCAAAAGCCTTCATTTTCTTTTAAACATTTTATTTCTACCAGACTACTAGCCAGAAAAGAACATGAAATTCTGGGTTTATAATACATCTGCTGCAAAGGATATTGATTTCTCTAGTGCTTGATTTCCTTCCTGGAGACATTTTTGGGCTTCTCTTGGCAGAGGTTTTTAAAAGTCTTTAATCTGCTTCATACAATTTATTATATATTTGAAAATTAAAATCATCACAGTGAAAATAAGGTGAAACCTTTGCAAATACAAGGTTAATAGATTACTCATAGAACTGTCAACATTTTCATTGTTAAAAAGCCATGTTTTAAAGTTACCAAATTATTCATCAAATTCTGGTCTAAGATGATGCACCACCGAGTACTGCTGGAGGAGTGTCCCACTTATATTCTGTCTTAACTGAAATCACCAAGCAAGTAAAAATTCTAACAGCACAAAATATCCTATAATTAAACTGTTTTCCCAAAATCTTGTTGTTTTCTCCGCGCATTACTGAATAGATGTCTAAATTATTTTATCTTGCTTTAATGAAATGCTGTTATTTTAATCACTGACTTAACTTTATTAAATACTGAGAGTGTTTCTGATGTGTACAATCTATGCCTGATCCATAATGATTTGTTACTACTCGATCATTTTGCCACTTTCTCAAAAACACTTGTGCAGAATATCCAACTGCCAGTTCTTCAAAACTCAAGCTTTCCTAAATAAGTCTAGTGATTAATACAAGGCATACAGGCATCAGTTCAAATTCTAATTCTGCATTCACATATATGTGGAAAGTTAATTCCCATGGCCTCTCATGAGATCTGATGGGAGAGAAATTGGGATTCTTACCTGCACTAAAGCAAAGAAATGAACAAAGATGCTGCAAAAGATGAGACTATTATTCTGACTTAGAGGAGAGGCGATGTTTCTTGGTAAGTAAGTGGAAATAGTCAGAAGGTTTATTTCTGGCAATATGCTATCAAGATTCAGATGTGGGCCTTCAAATAGTTTGTTTGATCTTTATAAAGCCACCTCTGTCACCACCCCATAAAAGATCTTAGTAAGTTATCGGAATGGTTTATTTCTAATACTTTAGGAAATGTTCTAGGATTAGAAGGAAATTAAATCAGGATTGAGCCACACTCCTGACAATCTGAAAAGGTGGATTTAAAGTAAGCAATTCATTATGAAAAACACCTTTTTAAAACATTTTTTTTAATTTTTAATTTTTTTTGGAATTGAGGGACTACTTAGTTCACCATTTCAGTTTGTGGGAATGGGGGTAGAAACTGAGGATGGGACTTAGGGCCTCATGTGTGCAAGGCTGGAGCTTTATAAAGGAGTTGTATCCTTAGCCCTCAACACTTCAATCCAAACGACCATTTCTCTAGGCAGTAAATATCTAACTCTACTTTTAAAACATTGTTTAACTTTTACCTAAATCGACAACAATGGTTATTTTTTAGGCTTTTAAAATCTTCCTTCCCATAGGACTTACTTGCTTTTCCAGACATGAGGCTGAAATAGAGAGACTCAGTGTTCATCTGTTCCCATTTGAGCCAGAGAGCTACAGCCTCACTTAAGAGAGGCTCCAGGCATTGTGTAGAAACCTCTAACTCCTTTGCTAGATTCACAGAGGTGGGTGATGGATGGGAAGCTGGGGAGACTAGTTCTATCACACAACATGAACACTTGCATCTATAGATGGAAGGCTCTGATCCTTTGAAAGGCAATGTGTAACCTGCTGTACCCCCCAGCCTTATCCTAGCTCTCCCTCTATCTTGGCTACTGTCTGTGAGCCTTAGCCTGTGAGTATTGGGTCTTCCTATGTTCCTATGCAACCCAAGAATTCTAGCTCAACTTGTTTATTTCAGTGCCTGACAGTGTCAGCTGAAAAGTACCTTGTTTTTTTTGGGGGGGGGGGTTGGTTGGGGTGGGGTGAGGTGGGGTGGGGAGATAAGAAGTAAGAGCTGAAAAGATTAGCACTGAGCCATGGGTGGAGTTGAAAGGTGGGCCCTGTTGGATCTCAGCATGGCAGCCCAGGCATTCAACAGTGTTAGGAGCTCTAGGTGTGAACTGTGAATGCTCAGCTTCCTGCTGGGCAGAGAGCACAAAGGGCTCAAAGCTACCTGCTCAGCTCGTACCTGAGAGATAGACTCAGTTTAACCGGGGAAATTTTTTAGGGAGAAGAACAAAAATCATAGAGTACTGAATTCTCCAGCTGGGTTCAGAGGAGAGCAGAACAGGAGGAAAGAGAGAGGAAACAGAAGACCAAACACAAACAAAACATTGCAACCACTTCTTTCAGGTGGCTGGACTTACCCGTCTGGGGAGGGGACTCAGACGCTAGGTGGAACTAGCGCTTCAGAGATGCTAAAGGACCAAGGAGGTCTCCTCTGCCCAGGATTACAGGTGGGCTCAGGTTAGGTGCCAGTGCGAGATCTCAGAGATCTCCCCCTCCCCATGCCTACAAAACACTGTAGCTCACCCCAAAGCCCCAAATGCTAACCCAGGTTGAGGTCAACAGAACTGGAGGTAAATCAGCTTTGGTCTTGATCCCTCAGGTCTCTGTTCTCCACCTTGGAAAGCATTCCAAGTCAAGGCGCAAAACTGCTCCAGGTAATATACACTAAAAGTCTGGTTCCCCAGGTACCTCGCTGGGCAGAGGAGACCTCACCCCACCCCACCCCTAGCCTTAGAGGCAGGCACCTGGCTGTCCTCCACCGGGTACCGCTCCAGCACACAGGCCCCACCCAGCTGGGCGCCTAGTGGGGTAGCTAACAGAGTGGAAGCCCCCAGCCCTCACCCCCACCTCCCAAGGGCCGATCCCAAGGATCAGTAGTGCAGGGACTTGACTTCTCTAGGGAGAGCAAAGGGTGGGAAGCAACTTTGCCTGTGATCTCTAGTGCCCAGCGGAGTTTGAGAGACATCACATTAGGCATATGGAGAAGCGAGTCTTACCTTTGCACAGAAAGCCGGGAGTTGACATCCATGGTTGACCGCAGGCAGAGAAAAGCTGACAGCGCAGGCGAAGGCTAAGAAGCCTGAGCGCCCTGCGCGGGGGACAGAGACGTGCAGGCTGGAGCAGCAGTGACTGAGACCCGCAGCGGAGATTGATGCTCGCTCCTCCCTGGCCACCAAGCGCTGCAGAGATGTCCTGGTGGCGCCTCCTGTGGTCTGCTCAGATCTTGAAGAACTGCTGGCTGGACTTGACCCTTCAGTCTAATTCCCGCCCCCTTCCCAGGTCTCCGGGGACTGCCTTCTGTGCCTTTCGCTGTTGCTCCCTGCTCACTCCCCTCCCCTTAATCCAGTCCCGCCCCTTGCTTTCTCTGGTGAACACCAGGTCTCTACCCTGAAGTTCACCCACTTGGCTGCATTCACAGGCTCACTTCTGGCAGTTCTGGCTTCTCGCTGCCCCTACTGGTGGCACACACATCCCCTGGAAGACCCTCTATTTGTCCTCTACAACAAAACAGGAGGTGCAGGCGTGGTCATTTGTGTCAATGTATCCAGCTCCTTTGCTTTCTTCTAAGCCTCTGTCCTGTTTTAACTCTCTCCTGTCTTCATGTAACTCATTTTCCTTAAATGGGACTCCATCATCTCTCACCTGTTTGACCCTATGAGGAGATAAAGGTTTCAAAACTCGCGACAGTGGCCATCCTTCTGAGGGAGCATTCAGAACGGAAGGCAAGCTTTACTGAGGCTCTATTGTCTGCTCAGCATCTCTTTGAACAGAAACAGACTTTTTTTTTAGAAAGAAATCAAGACACCGATGGTAGCAACTCTCTGTTAAAAAGAGGGCATGGAACATTGTGCCCTTTCTTTTTTAATTGAAAAGCAAACTAAAAATGAATACCCTGAGACTTCCAGGAATGGGAAGATGAAATAAATAAAATTTCCCCTTTTGCCTCTTGCAAGTATGAATTGTATATAGAAAAAAATCTGGCAGAAGCAAGGAGAACAACTAGTGGCCTAACCATGCAAAGAATGTGGTGGGGGTCTCTAGCCAAACGACAGAAACAGCCTAGACAGGCAGAAAATGCACAGATACCTGCTTCATGATGGCTGAATGTTAGAGGAGAAAATCCCACTCTAAACTGTAGCACCAAAGGCTAAGGGGGAAGTTCATATTCCAGTGTCCTGAGCTGGAAGGATGCAAGTCATTCTTGGGGCCGATCATGCAGGAAGACTAAGCATGGATCGGGACTTTCATCCCTTAAGCAGCAGGCCCTTCCTCTTGTCTGCTCTCAGCACAGCACCTGTGAAATTGACATCTCCACAAATTGGCACCAATAGAGGGTTCTCCTAACCAACCACAACACCACCCAGATAGATGTTATGAGAGCAAAGAAGTTGGGGAGATTTTGAGCTCTGTATAGCCCTGAGAGAACCTTGGTGGCAATTTAGAGGAAGCCTATAGCTCAGAAGTAATGAGGTCATGTAGCAGCCTTGGTGCATATCTTTGGAGACATAGCCACAGAGCTATCAGTTAGACCAGAAAGGAACCTGTGATTACTATCTAGCAAGGTTGAGGTGTGGACCACTATCCCTTCAGAAGTAATCTAGGAGCCTAACAGGCTAATGCACTGGCAGTACTAGAGCAGCATTGCCCTGCCTGATTTGACCTGCAAAAAGCCAACTAACGCAGACAATTAAGTGAGACTCAATCTTCAGACATATTATCCTAAGTCATCAGGTTTGTGAGGACATTATGTATCAGGCTAATAACCAGGAAGGTTTCAAACCAAAGGAAAAAAATAACACAAAGCAATTAGTAGGAACCCTGAACTGAGATGACAGAGATGTTAAAACAATCCTTCACATTTTTATAAATAGTTATTATAAAAGTAGAGTTGGTCTCTTGTATCAACAATTTCCACATCTGTGAGGACAACTAACTTTTGGTAAAATGATTTGAAAAGGTGGGTCAGGTTTGCCTGAGTATCCTCAGATTTGGAACAATTATCCTGTGGCACAAAGCCAAACTCAGTAAGCAAATTTAAAATAATTGAAATCGCATAATGGGGGAAAAAAAAGAAGAAGCAAAATCAAGAACAGAAGAAGCACTGGCCGGCAAGCCATCGTACAGGCTCACATTTGTAGGCATGCTCAGGCCCCTGTATGAGTGGCAGGACAGCATGGGCTTCATCATGAGATGCAGAGCAAGATCTCATCTCAAAGCAAACCACCAAACCAGCAAAGACCAAGCACACTCTCCCTGTACACTCCAAAATATATGGACCAAAGAGGAGGTATCTAAAGGAAACTTAAAAAAAAATACTTTAAGTTCAATGTGTATTTCATCTTCTAGAAACTATTAAGCAGGCCTGCTTGGAAGTTACTTTGCACCAAATGAATATATAAGAAAAGTACCAATCGGTGATGTAAGCTTCTTTCTCAAGGATGCAGGGAGAAAAGCAGTGCGAAATAATGCCAAACCAAGAAGGCCACGGGTCTGGGGAAGAGCAGCTTGGGAAAGAAGGTGTTTGACTTGCACTAGCAATAGTGCCAAACTGACATTGATACTGGGGACCCATGGAAAAAACAACATACTGGAGAATGCTTTTAGTCTCACTGGTAGCAAGAGACAAATAAATCCTTAAGTCATTGTCTGGTCTCCAGACCCACTGGTACTCCTGAGCACGTGCACATATGCACAAGGCAGCATACAGATAACCAAGATCAGAAAGCAATGAAGTTTAATGATGGTGGTGGTGGTAGTGATGATGATGATGATGAGTGAAATAAAAAGTTGCATTTTTTGCAAGGTTCAATAAATTTGATAAGCTTTTTATTAGACTGACAGAACATTCAGAAGGCATGAATTACCAATCAGCTGTGAAATAGGGATATATCTCAGACCTTGCAGGTAAGTTGAGGTATTCAAATAATACTGAATGCGATACGCAGATGATGTTTGCACAGACAGGGGAATTTATGCATAGGAATAGAATGGCAGTGATCTTAGGAGACACCAGAGAATAAATATCCTGTAACAAAGAAGGTAGAGGTGAAGTCACGTAGCCACCCAAACGAAGAGTTGGGCAATCAGCTGGAAGGTGCCTTCTCAGTGTCGCCAGAGGTGTCACAGGGAGCAAGGACCTGTTGACATCTTTGTTCTGGGCTTCCAGTCTTCAGAAGTGCAGAATGATATATTTCTGTTGCTCTTAAATTGTCCTCAGTGTGATAGTTTGTTAAAGTGGTTGTAGGAAATGGATATATTATGTAAACTGAACTGGTATAGCAAAGACATATTTGATACCAGAAGCTCCAAATCTACCAAGGAAATTGAATTTTTAATTAGAGAAAGTCCTCTTAAAAATGAAATCTTCAGGCCCAGATAGTTTCATTAATGAATTCGTTCACACCAACCAAAGAGCACACATGAGCTGGACTTAGGTCTCCCTGCACATACATAGCAGATGTGCAGCTTGGTTTTCATGTGGGTTCCGAACAACTGGAATAGGGGCTGTCCCAAAAGCTATTGCCTGTACATGGGATGTGTTCTTCTAGCTCGGCTGCCCTGTCTGGCTTCAGTGAAGCACCTAGCCTCACAGAGACTTGAAGTGCTAGGGTGGGGGGGATATCTAGAGGGAACTCCACCTGCTTAGAGAGAAGAGAAAAGGGGACTGGGGGAAGGATTGTGTGTGTGTGGGGGGGCAACCAGTGACCTGGGGTGAGGCAGTGAGTGAGATGTAAAGTGAATAAGTAAAGAAATAAAATTAAATAATAAAAAAAAGAGTTCATTCAAATATTTAAAGATAAATTAAAAGTGACTTGAAAAAATCACATGAAGAGTGACCCGAATTCATTTTAGGGTGCTAGTGTATCTAGAAATCCAAATCAGAGAAGATAAACAGAAAACTGCAGGCTAGAAACCCAGACATAAATACTCAGCCAAGTAGGAATTAGTTTTAAAAATTTGTTTGATACTTTTTTAGTTACATGTGTGTGTATGCATCTGTGTCTGTGGTATGTGCACAGGAATGCAGGTGTTCATGGAGTCCAGAGGAGAGCATTGCATCCCCTGGAACTGGGGGAGCAGGGAGCTGTGAGTTGTGAGCCCCCTGACATGATGAGTGCTGGGAACTGAACTTGGTTCCTTTCGAGAACAGTATGCTCTTAAGTCCTGCTCTGTAGCTCTAAAGCAGAAGTTACTTTAAGGGTGTGAGGATAGTCCCAAATTTGAAAATCATATTGATTGCTACAATCTACTGTACTTACAGGTAAAAAAAAATCAACATGATCCTATCAGTTAAAGCAAGAAAAAAATATGGCAAAATCCAATGCTCACTTTTGACAAAAGTGCTCAGAAAAATAGGAATATTAAAGGAACTCGTTTGATAAGAAGCAACTGCCAGAACCCTGTATATCACACAGTGAGAAAAAACTATACCATTTTCTCTAAAACAAAAAAGCAGACATGGTTCTCCATCCTGTCCACACTCAATCAATACTGTGCTGAAAGTGCTGGCTCATCCAGTAGGCAAGAAAGAAAGAGATAAAAACAAGCAACTTAGCCAGGAAGAAGTGAAATTGCTCTGCTATACACAGACAGACAGACAGACAGACAGACAGACACACACACACACACACACACACACACACACAATTTTGGTATTCTTGATAGCCTGAAAGCTTATGACCTGCCTCAGCCTCCTGCTTGCCAGGATTACAGGCACGTGACATCATGTTCATTAAAAAGATATATTGTTGATTTTAAGGAAAACAAACCTAGGACTCAAATCTCCTTACAAAGTCTCAGGATAAAAGATCAAAATGTAAAAGACTATCTTTTATACTCATATTGACTATGTCAACATTGAATTTAAAGTATCATTTAAATTTACTCAAAAGAAAAAACAAAGAAGTACTCAGCCATATATCTAATAAAACATATACAGTTTGGTGTTTAAAAGTGATGAGATTCTAATGGAAGAAATCAGACTATGGAGAATTACAGGTCCCTGCTGTGCCCGGAATTGGAATCTCATCACAGTAAAGATATCAAACTTCTTCAGACTCATGCTAGGTTTGATATATTTCCTATGCTGCGAGAGTATGCTATAGATACCAACAGGATTATACTAAAATATACATAAAAGTGGAAGAGAGCCAGAAAAACTAAAAAGCTATTAGAAAATCAAAGAGGAATAGAAATTAGTCTATAACACTTCAAGACATAATATTAGAGTAATTCCAGGCATGTATTTGACAGAGGGATGGATGCAAAAATAAATTAAACAGAAAAAAATTAACACAAATACAACACAAATACATCCAATGATTTTTTTTTTTAACAATATTTCAGAATAACCCAATGGAAAAAAAAAAAACATAAGCTGCCCCATTCTCTACAGATGATGCTGTAAGGTCTGGTCACTAGTGTATTAAAAAATGATGTCATCAGGGAAATGCAAATCAAAACAACCCTGAGATTTCAACTCACACCGAGTCAGAATGGCTAGGATCTAAAACTCAGGTGACAGCAGATGCGGGCAAGGATGTGGAGAAAGAGGAACACTCCTCCATTGCTGGTGGGATTGCAAGCTGGTACAATCACTCAGGAAATCAGTTTGGGGTTCCTCAGAAAATTGTACTACAGGAAGATCCAGCAATACTACTCCTGGGCATATACCCAGAAAATACTCCAACTTGTATTAATGACACATGCTCCATTATGTTCATAACAGCCTTATTTATAATAGCCAGAAGCTGGAAAGAACCCAAACGTCCTTTAACTGTGGAATGGATACAGAAAATGTGGTCCATTTACACGATGGAGTACTACACAGCTATTAAAAACAATGAATTTATGAAATTCAAAGACAAATGGATGTATCTGGAGGATATCATCCTAAGTGAGGTAACCCAATCATAAAAGAACACACATGATATGCACTCACTGATAAGTGGATATTAGCCCAGAAGCTCAGAATCCTTCTTAGAAGGGGGAACAAAATAACCATGGAAGTAGTTACAGAGACAAAGTTCAGAGCAGATACTGAAGGAATGACCATCCGGAGACTGCCCCACTTGGGGATCTATCCTATAAACAACCACCAAACCCAGACGCTATTGTGGATGCCAACAAGAGCTTGCTGACAGGATCCTGATAAAGCTGTCTCCTGAGAGGTTCTGTCAGTGCTTGACAAATACAGAAATGGAAGCTCATAGCCATCTATTGGACAACGCACAGGGTCCCCAATGAAGGAGCTAGAGAAAGTACCCTAGGAGTTGAAGGGGTTTGCAGCCCCATAGGAGGAAAAACAATATGAACTAACCAGTAACCCCAAGATCCCTGGGACTAAAAACCAATCAAATAAAACACATGGTGGGACTCATGGCTCTAGCTGCATATGTAGCAGAGGATGGCCTAGTAGGTCATCAATGGAGGAGGTGAGGCCCTTGGTCCTGTGAAGGTTCTATGCCCAAGTACAAGGGAATGGCAGGGCCAGGAAGATGGAGTGGGTGGGTTGGAGAACATGGGGGCAGGCAGGGAATAGGGGATTTTTGGAGGGGAAACTAGGAAAGGGGACAACATTTGAAATGTAAATAAAGAAAATATCTAATTAAAAATGATGATTAGGTGTCACTAGAAAACATATCTTATTGTAGATCATAGATTTTAATTAAATATCAGAAACAAAACTCAAACGCAATGATCATATAGCCTAAGTAAAAATCTTTGAGATCTAAGACTAAGCAAGAAAACTTAATTTTTACACTAAAAGCATGACCTACAAACAGAAAATTTGTTAAGTTCATTGTATTATTCAATCTGAGAAACACTTATTTGAAAAGGTTTAAAGATGATTTGTTAGCTGGGAGACTCTGTTTGCAAATAATGTATTTGGTGAAAGAGTAAAATGTAGGATATGTTTATAAAACTTGCTAAAATTCAAATGCAGACAAATTCATTTTCTAACTAAACAATGAATAGGGACAGAAGTAGTCATTCCAGCAAAGAAGGTTTATATGAAAAAAAAAATCTCATAATAAAACATCAACATTACTATCAGAAAGTTGCAAGCAGAAACCACCATATTTCACTGTATGCCTGTCAGAATGATGGAATGAAAGAGAGTAACAAAACCAATGATTGTTTAAAATTAAGAGTCTACCATCAATCATCCACTACTTAGGAATGTAATACGTGAAAATCACTCTGAAACAGTTTGGAAGAACTTAAAACACTGGATGAGCTGGGACCGCAGGGCCCAACAGTTGTGTCCCAGTGTATATCTCATAGAAAATAACCTTTGTATTCACACCAGCTCATTATGCAAATGTTTGTATCAGTTTTATTACAAATCTGGAAATAGCGCAGATATCCTTCATGAGGTAGTTGACTAAACAAACTGATAGACTGAAAATACAATTGAGCAAATCAAAACAAAAATAAAATCACAGTTTCTAAAAGGATATGGATGGTCCTATAGGAAATCAAGGTGAGTGAAAAAAGATATCCAGTGGTTATGTTCTCTGTGGTTGTATTTATGTAACAGGCCTGTTATGCATGTTAAATAACATGTAGCATGTTAGGTAACAGCAAACTCATAGAAACATTGCTAAGATAGAGCAGAGAAGAAATGGATTTGCATGGAAACACTGTATAATTTTCATTTTATCAATGTCAATATGTCATCGCTGTGTTGTGATATTGTACTATAATTTTTACAGTTTGTTATAGTAAATGTAAACTAGATGAACGATCCCTGGCTTATATCTCTTTTGTCTTTCACAGATGTGAGAACTATCTCACAATAGTTATAATATAAAATACCTAAAATATTATTTTTTATTTATGTATATACATATGCATTTACATGACTTTATGTGTACTACATGCATGCAGGTACCTGTAGAGGCCAAAGATGACATTAGATTCCTGCAACTGGAGTTATAGGGAATTGTGAACCTTTCAACATTGGTGCTGAAAAATGAACCTGGGTTCTTTGAAAGAGAAGCAAAATATTTTTTATATATATATATATATATATATATATATATATATATATATATATATATACACACACACAGAGCAAGAGAGACAGAGAGCTGGAGAGACAGAGAAAGTGTGTGTGTGTGTGTGTGTGTGTGTGTGTGTGTGTGAGAGAGAGAGAGAGAGAGAGAGAGAGAGAGAGAGAGAGAGAGACCTTGTAGACAGAGAATGGAATAAAGATATGTGCTAGTATGGTCTTGCTGCTAAGAAATATTCTCAGTTTGGAACAAAACAATTTTAGAATGTGCTCCTAGGGAGAGAAGCTTCCTTGTAACTGGATTCACACATGGTGAAGTTTTTGTTCCTTCTACAGGCACCTAGGCTTTAAAAGTCCTGAGTGAGGTGTTTGTGTACACACTGCACCTGGACACAAGGACACTGAGTTTACTTGCTTTATATTGCATTTTTCTCACCTAGACTTTTGAGAATCCATATGTTGGTTTCCTATTGCCGCCTTTAACAGATTATTAGATAGCACAGGCAGCCAAGTGCTAAGATGCAAAAACTAGAACTGAATTATGATCCCCAACACCCATGTAAAATACATATACATGGTAGCCCAGAAATACCATCCTAGTGCAGGGGAGGCAGGGAGGGTGACACCTCTGGCGCCCGCTAGCCACCACATTTTGCTGCACCTGTGAGCTCCGAGTTAGACATCCTGTTTGAAAACTAAAAACAAGGCAAGAATGATTGGGAAGAACAACCAAGGTGAGTCTCCTATGCATGCACAATGACCCTCTCCCAAACCCTTACACTACTGGAACCTTACTAGCCTAAAGCAAACAGAGAATTTAAGATATTACAGTACCTTTTGCCAGGCAAATCCGACTCTTACCAGGTCAAGTTCAAGGTGTTGGCAGACTACTTTCCCCTGTGAAGACTCTAAAGAAGCACTTTTCTCTTCACTTTGATTATTGTCAGAATATGGGTCTTGTGTTTCTAGGGCTGAGGTCCTCATATTCTTGCTGGCCTCAGAATTGGGGCCACTCCCTGCCTCTAAGATTTGGTACATTTCTTGGCTTATTGCTCTTTCCTCTCATCTTCAAAACTTGCAATGGCGAGCCATGTGCTTCTTTCATACTATCTGTCTGCCCTCTTCTCTACTTCTAAGGACACATGAGGTTGATGAGGATACCTGGAAAACCCAGTGTGATCACATCTCCGAGATCCCCCCCACCCCCCCACCCCCCACACCACACCTGCAGAGTCTCTCTGACCATGGAAGATGACACATTTGCAGCTCAGGCGGATCACACCATGAACATCTTTAGGTAACTACAATTTTACTTACCCATGTCAATCTTAGTGGCTGGAGTTGGAAATAGAGTGGGGGAAACTCCGTATCTCCAGTGGGTAGAGTAACATGGCAGAATCTTTCTTCAGAGACATGATCCATTAATGGAGATGATCCCCTGATTGTGTCTGGGACCACACCTCTCTATTTTCAGGAGTGTAAATTCCTAAACTTGACTCTTTTCCTTGGTCTATCCATCTTTTCATTTTTCCAAAAATACCATTGCCTCAGTTAGTTTGGGTAGTTGTTATCACAGAATACCACAATTCTACAAATAATATTTATTTCTCATACTTGTAGACATTTATCCCCATATGCTAGTGTGAGCCCATTTTGTACTTGATAGTTGGTACCTTTTATTCCATATGGTCCAAGAGGTGACTTTGAACTTAGAACCCTATTTCTGTTTCAGCCTCCTATGTGTTGAAATTACAAGTGTATACCTCCGTGCTTTGCTCTCTGTCCTCTGTTATAAGGAAGCTTTATGAGAGATACTTTAATCAAATCCAAACGGCTTCATCCTCTGCTACGATTATAATGGTGATGAGATCTCAACATTGACTTTAGGAAGACACAGGCATTCTACCCATGCTGATTTGTCATGTCATTCGGGAGTCATTGTTGCTGAAGTACGTACTGAATGGTAGTGGGGTATCAAGGACTTTACACGTTCTCAAAGGCTTAGGAAGAACAAGGCTCTGCTAGGCAGGGTTGTTACAAACAACAAGGTGACTTTGGTTGGGTTAAGGCAGGTGTGATCAAGATAGGTTGTATATGTAAGAACATTTTAAAGAATACATAAAATAGTATTTTCAAGGAGAGATTTAACCCATAATAAACCAGAAGGACTTCAAAGGTCTAGGGGAAGAGGTTGGCCAGCAGGCAGATGAAATGTGGAAGACTGAGTGAGCCCCCCCCCCCCAGTGTAATGATGGATTTGGTGGCTGCTTGGTGCTATCCAAAGGCTAGAGACAATGTCTTCATGATGATGGTATTCCTTTCTTCCTTTGTAGGATTCAGCAGGCTAGCACTTGCCCTTTATAATTCATATAACTCATTAAATACACATCTAAGAAGTATCCTAGTAGACTCTTGCCCTCTCCCACCTTGGAAAGGCACTTGATTTCATTGTAGGACAATGCTTAACAGTGGTGTTGATCACCGACCATGGTTTCTTTTGTGCCAAACTATCTGACAATGATGGCATATTGTTCCTCGTAAAGAAAGGAGGAAAAGAACAAGAAAAAGTTAATGAATCAGGCAAGAAACCAGTGCCACAAGAAGTGGCTCAGTCTATAATTTGCACGTCACACAATAGTGTATAAAACTTGCTAAGAGACAAAGAAAATGTCTATGTACGTTCAAGATCCTAAAAATTCCTGATTGTTGCAACTTGGCATTTGTTTACAGAACAAAGTAGAACTTTCTGAGATTTCCTAGTGATCACAGAGCATGGCACTGCAAAGGAACAATGCCAGTAGAAAACTAATAATTAGAGATTTCCTTTTTAACATTTTGAGCAGCCTGTTAAACAATTATAAAAATATTTTTGAAACAAGTTAGCAGACAATTTGACATTGTGAAATGTTCATAAACATTAGTCTGGTAGAAGTTTTGGATTAATTTTTCTCAGCTTTGACATGGACCTCAACTATGGCTCTTGTGACACTGTTCTCCAAAATGTGGGTGTACACCAATTATGAGAGCAAGATGAGGTGGCAATTAGGTAGCTGGTTCCAGATGGCAACTGTCAGGATCTCAGCTACTTGGGGATTTACTGGGTACCAGGTGCTGCTACTTAAAACTTTAAGAAGTTTTGGTTCAGATTTCTGGAACACATCTGAGGAGCCATGGTGTGAGAATTCTGACATGACAGACCCAAGCATCCATGACAGTCCTAGAAATTGCTCAGATTACTGGACAGGGCTGGTACTGTTTCCAAACATGCATGAGAGACAAAAATCTTTCTGTAAAAGTAAGCTAAAGTAAATGTCTTCCTTAACTTTAAGGATGTTAGCATTGATAAAGAGCTGGTGAAATGTGGTGTTTACATCCTGAATGAGGTAACCCAATCACAAAAGAAGTCACTTGATATGCACTCACTGATAAGTGGATATTAGCCCAGAAACCTAGAATACCCAAGATACAATTTCCAAAACACAAGAAAATCAAGAAAGACCAATGCGTGGATACTTCATTCCTCCCTAGAATAGGGAATAAAATATACATGGAATGAGGAGCAGAGACAAAGTTTGGAGCTAAAATGAAAGGATGGACCATCATAATCAGCCACCAAATGCAGACACTACTGCATACACCAGCAGGATATTGCTGAAAGGACCCTGATATAGCTGTCTCCTGGCAGGCTTTCACAGTCCCTGACAAATACAGAAGTGGATGCTCACAGTCATCTATAGGGCAGAACACAGGGTCCCCAATGTAGGAGCTAGAGAGAGTACCCAAGAGCTGTAGGGANCCATCATAATCAGCCACCAAATGCAGACACTACTGCATACACCAGCAGGATATTGCTGAAAGGACCCTGATATAGCTGTCTCCTGGCAGGCTTTCACAGTCCCTGACAAATACAGAAGTGGATGCTCACAGTCATCTATAGGGCAGAACACAGGGTCCCCAATGTAGGAGCTAGAGAGAGTACCCAAGAGCTGTAGGGATCTGCAACCCTATAGATGGAACAACAATATGAAGTATTCAGAACCCCCAGAGCTCATGTCTCTAGCTGCATATGTATTAGAAGATGGCCTAGTTGGCTATTATTGGGGAAGAAAGGCCCTTGGTCTAGCAATGTTTATATGCCCCAGTACAGGGGAATGCCAGGGCCAAGTAGTGGCAGTGGGTGGGTAGGAGAGCAGGGTGGGGGGAGGGTATAGGGGACTTATGGGATAGCACTTGAAATGTAAATGAAGAAAATATCTAATAAAAAATGTGGAAAAAAAGAAATATGAAGATGAATAGATTTCCTGTAAGGACGTTGGCAAGGCACTGCCATGGAGTCCATCTGTAGTCACTCTTGTATGGGTAGTCATGGGTAGCCTTTACTCTTCTTTGTGAGACCTGCCCGCGGTCAGCTTCATTATATATATATATATATATATATATATATATATATATATATATATATATATATATATATATATAAAAGATACAACTCAATGTAAAACATATCCTTTTGAACCCAGGAAATCATGCCTGTTAGTTCTATAGGTGCCTAAACCTCACAAAGACTAAAGTTTTGGGTACTTTTCCCAAGCATTTCTGAGGCAAGTCTAATGTTTAAAATCTCTATGGGATTCTATAATGTCCATAGTAGATCTCAAAAAATTTTCTCTCCAATACATTTTTGGGCACATAAAATGGGTATAAAGAGAAGAAGGCTTTCATAAGAGCTACAGTGGATAGCTGAATCTAGACTATGAGTGTTCTAGTCTGCCCAAAGCAGAGACTGTATAGGTCCTAGTTGACAAATGGATATGAATGCACTGAAAATGTAGTATGTTTTAAAAAGCTTTCGCCATACATGCTTACAACTCCTAGCAAGACATTCATGTTCATAATACTCCTTTATTTATTCCTAACATGCAAAGTTATGGACCCCAAGAAGTACATCAGTCAGTAGAACATGCTTGTGATGTGAAAATACAGTCTACCAAAGCAAGAGAGGCGACAAGCACCCCATCTGCTGGATGGCAGCGCCCAGAATGTACTGGAAACATTGTGATTTGACTTTGTTGTTAGTTTTGCTTGTCTGAGACTGGGCCTGTGGACCTCTTCAGCTGGCGGCATCCTAGGTGCCTCAGGAAGGCTTGGTGACTGCTGCCAGCTGCCAGTAAACATGGTGATAGATACACAGTATGCAATGATGCACAGACAAAAAGAGGGAGATGGGGAAAAGAATGGCATGGCTCTTATTTTTAAAACCACTATTCCAGACCTAAATTGGTTGGATCAAATTGAAGGAATCAGTTACACTTTTATAATTCATTCCTTTAATGAGAGTTATAGTTTCTATAATGAGATGAAAAATGTTCCGGCAGAATTCTTTCTCTAAATATTAAATATTCATGCTTACTCCATAACTACAAATTCATTCTAAAATAATCCTTTTTAAATCTTATAGGTATTGTTTGTTTTCTACTCTTTTAATATTTAATAAAAATACCAGCTGTGCAGCTATGTATGTTCCCACAGCATTGTGAACCTTGTGGGTTAGCCCAACAGATATGCCTGATGTTTTACCATTATTCCTTTTATGAAGTCTACAATCCTTGCCACACCAGAGTAACTATCATGCAGGCAGGCATCACATTGACACAAGCTTATTTTCTCTGTACACTCGCTGTTCAGCACAGGATAGCTTCATGGTTTATAGAATTTTCAATTGGTAAAAGTAATTGTTCAGTGTTTCAGGATGTGGTCTACTGGAGCAAAGGTACAAAAGGAGTTATCTGGCTTCATAAAATGCGTAGTTTATAACAGAAATGTGTGAGGTGTCTACTGCTGCTCTAAAAATCTACCACAAACTCAGTGGTCAAAATGGCTCAAATTTGCTTTACAGTTTTGAAGGTCATAATCTGGTATGAGCATCCTGAACTTAATATTGGTGACTAGGGTTTGATTTTTCTAGAGGCTTCAAGAGAGCATGTATTTCTACTGTATACGTCAGTGTCTGCCTGCATCCCTTGGCCAAGACTAAGTAATTCTACTTGCTGTCCCTGTTTCACATTAATTTTCTTTCCTTTTGGGTTTTGAGATCTCTTTGTTATGGACTCTATAGTTACATTTTGAGTCCAGCAATGTAATCTAGGATAATCTTTCCATCTCAACGACTTTCAGTTAATCATACTCAGGGAGTCCTTTTGCTATATTATCTATACAGACTGATGTATTTAAAGATCCTTGGGATTAGGAGATGAAATTAGAAGAGAAGTATTCTGTCTAAAACAGGAGAATATTTTCTTGTAATTAAAAATGTAGTTAAGTTTGTTTTAAGACCACTTTTTCCCCTATAGTTCAGGTATTTTTAGAATTTCTGGAAGGAGTAGCATAGATCCTTGAAAATACTTTGCAAACAGACCCTACATTGTCTGGAAGAATCCCAAAGAGAAGTCATCCACTTATTAGATGTATCCTATGTGGATGGATACAGGTGTTTCATAGAAGCATAGAGCCTTGTGTTGATGATGGTAGAAAGGTCAAAAACCTCAGTCAGGTGGAGGTGGTCAATAGAAATGAAAGAAAAGGCTCAGGACACTGCCACCATCAGAACACTTGCCATTCACTGTCTTTTGTTCTTTGTGTTGTTGATCCATGCTTTCTAAGATATGAACTCTCCAACCTTATGTATGAAGCCTGACTATGGGACCATGTAACCATCAAGTAGCACATCACCTTCCTTCTGCATTCGTATACAAGCACACATATGTTAGTATACACATAAAGAAAGCTATACAAATGAATAATTTTGTTGTGCAGAATAGAGTTTTTAAAGCTTATGAGTTAAATTTAGTAATAAAATGCTCGCTGATAGTTATTATATCAAACAATGCAGAACACAATCTATTTAAATAAATATCTTCTAAGTATTATACTTTTGATAACTAAAGCTATTTCATTTTATTATTCAATACAAATTTATTAATGTTCAATATGTGCTGGCTTAAAAACTTATGTCCATGGTAGCAAACTTTATTGTGCTATTCATACCTCTAGGATCCTCATGTGATGTCCTGAAAAGTTAATGTTTGCAATTTCTGTTTATTACCAAAACCAGAATTTGTAAGGCTTGGGAATTTCTACTATTTCATTTAAAATCATTAAGAAAAGAAAAATTGTCATAGACAATAGAATTCTACAACTCCCTATAGGATTTTACAAACATAGAACATGGAAAAAATACATTAAACAGGAGTTAAAACATCAACATTTGAATAATCCTTTTAACCATTAATTACAATGTTTTTTGAATGACCCAATTCTAAGTATACTTTTGGAGATATGATGACTCCATGTATTAATATTTTCCTTAGATTGGAATCTGAAGTTGTTTCTGAAATCTGCAAATAAATGAAAGATTTCAGAGAGATACTATCTTGCATAGAGTCCTGAGGTGCTGCCTTATGAAGCTCGAGATGACAGAGTTTTCATACAGGAATCTAAATGATAAAGAAGCCTCCTGAACAAATGAGCAGTCAAATGGAGCCTGTGTTTCACAAATCTTCCCTGTTTTGTGCGTAGATACAAAGAGAACTATCATGTCAGGAAAAGATAAGCCTGGGTTTATAATAAAAACTAATGGTAGATATTGCTTTTCTAGTTCTAAATCTCAAAATTAAAGGATGAGACTTTCTGCCAACAACCCAGTTCGATGCATAGTTTTGGTCCAAGATTGCTGTTGTTTATTTATTCCTGAAATCTCCTCAATAAGACCCCACTTTATCAAACATTGTTAAGGAAAGCTGGAAAGTAAATTGATGGCTGAGCAATGTTAGTTTTCTTTTGGCATGGAAAACATACCTTTGTGTTTCTGTTTGTGCTACATTACCGGTGGGCATATTTGTCTACAGGTACCAATGTCATGGCAGAGAATTCCATTAGAACTCATAGACATTTTCATGCTCTATCCAGATTTGAAAAAGAACAAATAAAGTTCAGAATCAATCATTACTCATTGCAAGGCATAGAAAGGAGATTGCCATTTGTCCATTGCTTTTGTACATGGACTCTGAATATAGGGCTTCCAGGAGTTCCCCCAAAATGTAGTTGTAGCAACCCTGAGGTTGGAGAAGTGCAGTTAAATACATGAATCACTAAGAAGTGGACTTTGTCTGTGCTATTCAAGACATACAGTTTTGAGTTATTGACACAAGGTGCCAGAGCAGTTCTTGAGTCTTCTTATCTCTTTTGATAAGTTGCCTCTTACTGTTTTCCTATAATCTGCTGCTGTACATCAGGAAATTAGAATATTTGGAATTTTCAGCAGACCAATCTAGAAATTTGTTTGATTAGCTCATATTAATGTAATTTAAGATAGAAATTTGTATGACTCAATGATGCAAACAGATAGCTTAAATACTTGATACCAGACAGATATAATTATTTCTGGATTCTTGATTTAAAATCAAGTTTCTTTTTCCATTGCTATTAGTTAACAGTGTCGTCACAATGACTTCCTGTATTTGTGTTTCCTGAAAGCAACTGTAAAGGACATGAAACAGTGTAGGTGTAAAAAAAAATATGTGTAAGCCATAAAATAGGAGTGAATGGCCTAAAACCTCAACAATCAGGATTAAAAAATAAAGAACAGATTTCCTTGATTCAATGAAACCTCCATTGTGGTGGATGAAGAAAGAAAACTTCAGAGTAATCATTTGAAACAAACACGAATAGAGATGAAGCAAGCCAGAGACAGAATTCACAGAAAACAGTTTCCTATGGGCCATATATCATATCTTCTTCAGTGATAGCGTCTTTGTAATCAATGATGCTGCAGACCTATCCTTACAGGATATTGCTAACCTACTCTCAGTTTAGCACATACCTCCTGGTTGCTTTGGTATGAATGTTTGTGACCCTTATATCTGTATGTATTGTAATCTTCTAACGCAACAGCATGAGTGGGTGTGGCCTTTTTGTAGTGGTGAGGTCATGAAGGTGAAACCATTCATGATAGACTAGTGTTCTTATAGGCCCACTTACCATACCTCATCATGACACGTTGCAAAGAGAAGGGTGTTTAGGAACCAAGAGTCTCGTCTTCATTACATCCCCAATGAGCCAGTATCTTGGGCTTTTTCTAGTGCCTGGAAGTGTAATAATTGAATTCCTGTCACTTTAAGCAACCAGTGAATGACATTTTGTTACAGAATCCCCAAGAGACTAAGAAACTAAGCTTTCCTTTTATCCCTATCTCAGAAGCAGCAGCAGCCAGTTCAGAGTACATTCTGATCCCTTGATCTGACTGCTGATTATTCTAATAAGACTATGATCCAAGAAATCATAGGTCATCTCAAGACTCCCTATGACCTTGCCCTGTTACCTCAAGTTCAAAACCTGATTTTACACATTTCCCTTCAGGTGTGCAATGGTCTTCAGAATGTTTGAGCATCTGTTATCTAAATGCCTCAAAGTTAATTGGGGGTGTAGAGGGATTTTTCAGGGAAAGCATTGTGGGTGGTTTCAAGATAACAGGAAATCACATTTCATTCCAGAAAAACGTACAGCAAGGTAAGACTTTGTCATTAAAATAGAAATCAGTAATATAACATATGAGAAATATGTATTTTAAAGAAAATATATGATTATTTTAATTAGGAGCAAAGTAATTTGTAGTAGGGAAACTTGGTGACTAGGCGGTATAGCCCTCGGGAGACTGCTCAGAACCACACTCCATCAGTTATGTATTTTAGGGGGCACTTATTAGCTTCATTTCCTATCCTTGGATCCTTTTCCTTTTACATGACATCAGGGTCTCTGGATTGTCCCCAAAGCAGAGAATAAAGTGAATAGGAAATGTGTAGATGGTAGCATTATTTTTTTCTTTCACTTCAACTCTCAGGCTAAGGACCATTTGTGTACAATCACAGACAGTTCTGTGCACTCCTTAGATGGACTGAGTCTTATCCTTCATGAAATCAGACACACATTATACTCTTATATGACATTTGAGGATAGAGTTCTCATTTCTACAAACAAGAAAAAATTTTAAAACACAGTTATGAGAAATTCAGTACCATATTTTACAGATTTTTTGGTCTCACCTATGTAATTATGTTAACTATGAGTAATAAGCCGGAAGTCCCAGATGGTGCTTGGATTTCTGCCTTTGGAAACCTGCACTGTCTGAAAAATAGTTTTTCTTTAACTAAGAACTCAGCTTGCAAAGACAGAGCATTATAAATATGCATGTAATGCATATTTATTAGCTGGATATTATATGTTGATTATGCATCAATTAGCTTATGTGGTTTTTAGTTTTCCTACCATACTGACAGTTTATTAGCTGCTATCAACACATCTCACAAAGTGAGTTTGACTTCAGTTGTTAATGAATACAGGTGATTTTAAAGGTATATGGGAAGTATATATTTTCCAGGCTGACATCAAAGTTATGATTTTTTTGATTTGTGAGTACTGTTATATCTGGCTTGTTTACCTCTTGACATTGTAAATTATTTCATATACTAAAAAATTAGTGAGTACAGTAAATACTCACATTTTATTTTTAACACTGAGGACTTTTACAATGGAAATACTTGTAGTAAAATTGCAGTGTGTTACAATTCTTTTAAAAGATTATGTATTATTTATTATTTATTATTATGTATTATTTATTCCTTTACTTGTGTCTGAGTGTGTGGTTGTGCATGTGTGTGTATGTGTACACGTGTGCATACCACAATGCACATAGGATGATTTGTACTGATTCTCTTTTTGAACAATATGGGTCCCAGGATTTGAAGTCAGATCTTCAAGTTTTATCCTTTGAGCTATCTCACTGGTCCCAGTTCTTTATTCACCATTTCACTCAATATCTGGAGAAAATGATTATTAATATGTAAAGAGGCTAGGCATCAAAGAAGAGTAGATTCTTCTCTAATCAGAAAAAGAAAACTTTTATCAAGTTGGTAACACTAAGCGTTTCATAATTTACTGGTGGATTTCTGAGAAGATGCTTTCCATCTTTGGGTCAGAAAGATGCTTGTGTGGGTAAAGATACTTTCACTGGAGTGTGATGGCCTGAGTTCAATTCCCAGGGCCTACAGAGTAGGAAGAGATTCCTTCAAACTACCTTCTGACCACATGTATACAACATACATGAACACAATAAATAAATAAATTAGTAAATATACTTTAAAATCAATTTTTTCTATACAACTAAGAAAGGTTTGATTTTCCTAAGAAAGGTTTGATTTTCCTATATAATATAATAACCGATATATTGCTTAATACTTATTCATTGCATGTATTGTACTGTACTACACTCATGTACACTGCTGCAATTGGCCTGGTGGGAACAAATGTCATTACCATTTAAAAATTCTAACACCATGATCTTTTGCATATGATATTTATTCTGGACTCTGTATACTATCGGCTTTATAATAACCACTCTTTGGTAAAATTTAACAATTCATTGGAGAGCATCTATAATTTTATTTTCCAGATCTAGAAGTTATATAACTGTCTAAATTTATTTAACAGTTTATCAAGGCACTGAACCAACCCAGTTATGCCCAAATCCAAAGCTTCTGTGTTTTCCTACTTTGATAGGCTATATATATGATTTATAGTTGCTTGTAGCAGACTCTGTGTGTCATTTACATGTAGCTCATTTTATCATGAAAACTTGCAAATGACAGATGGAACTTGAGTCCATCTCTCTCTCTCTCTATTCATATCTACTCATATTAATTTCAGTAATTGCTGGATCTAACTGAGTCTGATCTAAGGCTGTTACAGATGCCTGATATCTTAAGATAATGAAATTGGATAGGCAGTACTCATGTGTCTTCAGGAAAAGCCCCCTTAAGAGGTAGGAAAGAACTTGTGTTTAAGTAGACTAACTGAAGTTATATTTTGAGGACACCTTTGATGACAAACATGAAGACTGACCATGAGTTTGTTTCAGTGGAGTTGGACAGCATTTTCTAGAACATGTGAAGTTTGTTTTTTGTTTTGTTTTTTTTTTTTCTGGTAAGATGCAAAGTCATCCATTAACTGTTTCCTAACAGCTTACAGGACAAAAGACCTGCTGTCTGTGCCAAGAACAGTTTGTCTTTGAAAACAAAAGAAAACACCATGTGAATGACACAATGAATGTCACAGTGCAAAGATGGCCTTGAATATGTAATTGTGGCCATCAGTTGGTAAGA
The DNA here is from genome assembly GCA_902729485.2 of Mus minutoides. Lineage (NCBI taxonomy): Eukaryota > Metazoa > Chordata > Mammalia > Rodentia > Muridae > Mus > Mus minutoides. The sequence continues at coordinate 110,992 of LR749641.1, read as the reverse complement.
AACAAATATGGAAATGGCACACGCACACACACAATTTTTCCTCACATGCTCATATGTAGCAATTTTATGGGCGACAAATGCGTGCATCTTGAGTGGAAGAAATGAGAATTAACCAGCTGCACCATCTTTTGTTTACTAATGAAAATGGTTCCAAGTAGTTCAAAACCTGCACTCAAGGTCACATGATGAATTACTGACAAACCGGAACCAGAAGGAGCAAAGCAAATGATGATTTCAGGCATCCATTTCCCCAAGGGACTGCCCCTACTGATGCAGACAACGCTTGCCAGCAAAGGCTTCTGCTTGCCTCCGCCTTGACAGTTCTTGTAACACATTTTAACCATCTGCACTGTGACGAGCCAAGTGCTTTTGTTAATGATTGCAAGAGTTTTCCATCATTTTTTGGTATTTTTTTTAAAAAATGTCCTATCTACTTCTGCATTTTAATCACTCTCTCTTTCCTTATGAACTAACTAAAATTATTTTTTTTTTTAGTAATAGTTACTTATACATTGCATTTCAACAATGCTTTTGGCTTTGTGAAATGCTTTCACACATTAGAACACTTTGGCAAGTATCTACATCATCTTTGATGGATATCCAAGTAGATTTTATAACTTTCCAACTGAAGATGACTCAGATGCTTGCCATTGCATGAAAACATTTTCCCGAGTCCGTACAAACCCTGGCAAGGTGGGCCCACGTTCCTCTGGTGTCTGCATAGCCTGAAACTCATTGCTCTCTATCTTCAATGATCCTCTTGGCCATTAAATGCATCATGGTCCTTCCTTCTCTGTGCCTAGTGCATGTCTTGCTTTCTTTCTTTGCAATACTCTCCTTATTAAAAACAGAATGCCTGTCCCCATCCTTAAAAAAGTAGTATCTGTCTGGGCGTTGTGGTGCACACCTTTAATCCCAGCACTCAGGAGGCAGAGGCAGTTCGATTTCTGAGTTCAAGGCCAGTCTGGTCTACAAAGTGACTTCCAGGACAGCCAGGGCTATACAGAGAAACCCTGTCTCGAAAAACCAAAAAAAAAAAAAAAAGTAGTATCTGTTGTTTGACTTGTAACCCAACATCACTTTATCATAATCACTTTTCAAACACAAATTTGTTTCTGCTCCTTGGCTGTCAGTGCATGGCTCCATACATTTCTCTGCACAGAGGCTCACTGTGAGGTAGGGTTACTCTCACTCTCACAGCCTCACTCTCTAGTTCTCATTGCTAAATGTTATCATCTAGGAGGACAGATTTTTATCATAACTGATCTAATTTTAGCCACAAGAACTCATCCTTTGGCTTAGCTGCTTATGAGCACAGTTCCCTATGAACTCATGCAGTTTGACAGGTTTGTCTTGCTCTTTTAGGGTGGTGGTGGTGGTGGAATTCATGCTTTGAGTCCTTCAACTAATAAAGGTCAAGGGGCAAAGGAGGATAGAAGCATTTGAAGATTTATCCCACAATTGGGTGTTGGGACTGGAAGAGCCAAGGAGTTGCGGTGAATCCTCATCTCATTTTTCCATATCTCTCGAGTTTTTGTCTGCCTAGGGTAGGTGGATTTCTTCCAAGGTAGACTGAGCATCGTACAAGCACTTGTGAGCCAATTGTACTTAGCTAGCCAAAGAAGAAAGGGTGTGCTATCCACTAAAATCCAGTCCAGCAGACAGCACAGACGCAGTGTTCTGATTGGGATCACCAAGGCCAATGTTAACTTTAATTTATTTGTGAGCTGCTTTCCTTCCCTAGCTCAGTCTAGCTCAGCTTCAGTTCAATGTAGATGACCATATTTACATTGCTTTCTGGAAAATAAATGATCCAGAAGGCATTGGATCATCTTTTTGACTAAAGAACAAGAGGATGATATAGAGTTTGATCTCCAAAAGGCAGGTGTATCTAAAAGGATTCCCCTTTGTCTTGAGTAGATTCCTATTTTAATAGTGACTTCACATATTCCTAATATGTCTGATGACATGAATAGGTTTTGTCAGGAGCATCCCAGTGAACTAACTTTCAGAACAGATGGTCAGGATAAGGGACAGATTTTTTTTACCTTGCCCTCAATTACTAAGAGACATGTGCTCACGTATGCTCTCCACAGACACATAACCCACTACAGCCGAATAGGGGCATGCCTGTAAAATCCTGTGTTGATGACAAGGACATTTGTTTGTATACACAGATAGAAGGGAGAAGAAATGGCTAAATGTCCAGATTCATTTTTGACAGAAACAGATTTTGATTGATACGGTCCAAATCCTACATATAACTCTATACATTTATTTTGTAAAAGCAGGCATAATTAAGATATTCTTTCACATTGTCTTCTGTGATAATGATACATCATATTATTTATCTCCAGTGGGAAGAAAAGAGACCAGCTGTTTCAAAAGTAGAAAATATTCAGTGACTTCATAAAATGTTCTTAAAAGCAGTTGCAACACTGCAGTCTGCAGTGGGCATGAGTGGCCAAGCCGAGGAGTCAGTTTCTGGGACTGAAGGAGAGCAAGTGCCAATCTGGATAAGGCAGATACCATGATAGTGCATTTCTTATAAAGATGGGCAAAGCTTTGATAAAACTAATGACTGAGTAGAGGGTCTTGTAGCCCCCTGAGCTCCTGTTACTGTGAATGGAAACAATTCTTAAGTGGGTTCAGTACTTGCACAAGTCCTTTGTCAGAAACCTAAGGTCGGGAGTAAATGACCTTATTAAGTTTATTAAGTTCTCCAAATTGCATGTCCTCTCTCAAGAATCAAGAAAGTCCGTGGTTATTGTCTGATGTTTGACTTGACTGTTCTTCTTCCTTCTTTTTGTTCCCTTCTGCCAGCTCCTTTTCTTCTATACTTCTTCCTTTCTTCTTGAAGTTTTGAAAGAATATCTCCTTATTCATCCAAGTGGCAGTCTTTCTGCATCTGCCTCCTGCATGCTGGGGTTATAAATGTATGATACCACGAACAGCTTGTTGTCCTGAACTACTTATCCAGCATTTCCATCACAAACTCCATGTTTGCAAGTGATTGTTCTTCTCCCAGAGGCCCTTCTTACTTCTTCACTAAGATGCATTGAAGGCTATATATGTTTCCTACGAAAGATAACCTTCTCATATTGTTCCTCCTATGGAGCTGCAAACCACCAACCAAAGAGTACACATGGAGGGACCCATGGCTCTAGCCACATATGTAGCAGGGGATGGCCTTGTCAGAAATCAGTGAGAGGAGAGGCCCTTGGTCCTGTGAAGGCTCGATGCCCCAGTGTAGAGGAATGCCAGGACAGGGAAGTGGGAGTGGGTGGGTTGGTAAGCAGGGAGAGGGGAAACAGGATAGGGGGTTTTCAGAGGGGAATCTAGGAAAGGGGATAACATTTGAAACATAAATAAAGAATATATCTAATAAAAAATTAAGAAAAGAAATATAAACTTCTCTAGAGGTATAACTTATAAAGGTCCAAAGGACAATAATAATTTAGAATTCTAAGACATTCTGGGGGTAAAGTTATTAAATTTATAAATTATGAATACTTACTTTTCAATTTTTTTCTTTTCTTGTTAAAATATAGATATACACACTCCATGTATATCACTCATATATAAATCAGAGAGAAAGAGGAAGCAGGGGAGAAAGAAACGCCATTCACAATTCTAATGTTATATTTTAGTGTTGAGTGTTGAGTGAATACTCTCCTTTCATCTTAGCATCAGTTTCCATTGGACACATGAGTATTCACCAGTCCCACTCACTTGACAGTGCTCTAAGGACCAGGATCAGGTTCTTACCTAAGAGCCAAGGGAAGATCTAATTGCTTTTTCATTTTAATCCTTTTACTTGTTCAAGCAACATTCCTTTCAGGAGTAAATGACCTTACTAAGTTTATTCACATACAATTTCCTCTCAAGAAGTCTCTTGATAGGATATATATGTACATACATTAAAACACACTTGGATAAGACTTGTCCTGCTGAGCAGCATGTAAATTAGAAACTGCCATTGTCTCCAGCATGCAGTTTAGAAACTCTCCCGTAAACAAACAAGGTGATCGAGCACTGTGTTTTGATAATGCCCAGAGTCTACAGTGTGACAGGACATGCCTTATAGTCTAGGTGGGTAATTAAATGGGTTGTAAATACACATTTGTCATCTGCTTTATAAGATTTCTTATATATCATCTTTTGTAATGCTCACAATGACCTGTGATCCCAGGAAAACCTGTGTAATGACCATTTTTATAAATGAGGGGTCAAAGGTTAGCTCTAGTGCTGATGTTAGAACTAGACCTAAAGCTTTGTCTTAAAGTGTTTAGTCACTTTATGACTTCTGAAAATTAATTTTAAGTTTCCTTTGTGCTTTAGTTAGCATACAAAAAAACCAGTTTCTTCATGGAATTCTCATGTTTATTGCTGGATTTGGTCCGTCCCTGCAGTTCTCTATCGCACTCCCCATCTGCACTGGACTCTTCCCTCCTAGTATTTACTCTCTACTTTCATTTCCATTGCCCTCCAAACACCTTCCCCATAAAAGCCTCTCCACCCCCTAGTTTCTTGGCTCCATACACTAACTCCTACATAAACCCACATATATAAATTTTAAAAGTTATCATCTACATGAGAGGGAGAGTAAATGATAACTGTCTTTCTGAGTCTGAGTTCTCTCACATAAAATAATGTTTTCTATGCTTTTCCCTTTCCTTAATGTTTCATAATTCATGGTTGGGTAAAGTCCTGCTACACACACACACACACACACACACACACACACACACACTCATACACAGACACATATTCATACAAACTCAAATCTATACGTACACGCACATATACTCTCACACACTTTCACACATACACACAGAAACATACTCAGAGACACACAGACACATATACACACTCACATATACACTCACACATATGGACATAGACACTCACACACACACACATAATCACACACAGATACACAGAGACACACACAGAGACATATACATACAGAGACACACATACACACTCACACATAGACACACAGATAATATGCACACTAATACTCTCTCTTTCAAACACACTAACACAAATACACATACATATACACTCAAACACAGAAACACAGAGATACATACACATATTCACATTCACACTAATACTCTCTTTCAAACACACTAACACAAATACACACACACACACACACACACACACACACTCACACACACACACACTGTTTTTTCCTCATTATCCATGTTCTGTTGATGGACAGCTAAGCTGATTCCATTCCCTTGGTATAGTTACTTTAACAGCAGTAAACACGGACACAAATGTATCTCTGTAGTAATCCACAGAGCTGTTTACATGCTGCTCAGCAGGACAGGTCTTATCCAAGTGTGTTGAGCTGCATAGTCTTTTCCTTGTTCTATCTGTCCTCTGCCCCCAACTGCCTAATTCTTCAACATGTTCTTAATCTTGCCAAGTGGCTCATTTACCTGAATGACTTTCTTGTCACACTTTGCCTAAAATAAGGCAAGTTCTTCTTTTTATGCCTTTTTCTGTAGACACAAATAACAGACAATTTCAGAAGAGGAAATCAAGTATATCAGAGTGCTAAATGTAAAGAAAGTGTAACTGTAGATAGGAAAGTATTGAGTATAACTGCTGATCTACAATTAGAAACCCCTGTGCTGGGTTGCAACCTCCATGGAAATGGGAATTACAGCCTTTTATAAGAGCAGGCAAACAAAGCCATGTATGTGTCAAATCAGATGACTCATGAAAGGAAAGTCTTCTTGTAGCCCAAAGGAAGTCAACTGGAAAGAAATGACATTTCTACAAAAGTAGAATCCAGCATCTAAGAAAGGAACATGAAAGCTCTCCTGTGCTTCTCAATGTGTGTGAGCATGGTCCATGGGCTTTAGAAAACATGCATCACCAAATACTCATGAGAAGCAAATGGAGAAGACATTGACCAGCATGAGCTGCTACAGCACAATCCTGAAGTAGAAGTCAGTGACCTGTAAGGTAGCTATGAGAAATCCACACACCAGGAAAATACAGTGCCCCTTTCTCTTTTATAAATCCTCTAAGCCCACCTAAAGAGCATTTCCAAAGATATGTCAAGCTGTGGACTGAGCAACTAGAAAAGGAATTAGGAGGCTAACGATAACTGTAGTAGTGTGCTGCATTTGAGGATAGATTGGGATGAGTCTCATCAATACCTCTGGGCCAGGGCCAAGGGGTAGCCTTAATTAAAAAAATTTTATATATATATATATATATATATATATATATATATATATAGAGAGAGAGAGAGAGAGAGAGAGAGAGAGAGAGAGAGAGTGTGTGTGTGTGTGTGTGTGTGTGTGTGTGTATACATACCACAACAACAAATATATAAGATATGTGATGATTGGAGGTCAATTGGCATGAGTTGATTGTCTTCTTCCAACATGTGATTGAGAAAAAAAAAAATATATATATATATATATATTTATTTCAGCAGTAAACATGTATATACAAGTATTCTGTGGTAGGATAGGATACAGGAACCCATTACATACTTCTCAGATGGCCAACATCATATATATATATATATATATATATATATATATATATATATATAGAGAGAGAGAGAGAGAGAGAGAGTGCAGCATATTATTTTGAAATATAGATCATAGATCCATTATAGATTGGTTCATCCAGGTAATTGATATGTACATCACCTCCCTTAGCAGTTTTGTTATGAGAACACATTATATATACTTTTAGATTTTTCAAGAAGAAAATTGTAAAATCTAAAAGTATATATGATTTCATAGCTGCCTATAACTCCAACTTCAGTACATCTGCTCCTAAAGAACCTGTATTTAATGGCACATATCCACCACAGGCATGTATCCACATGTACATGTTAAAAAGTAATTTAAATTAAATTTGAAAAATAGGCAAGAGATTTATTGGAGTTGAGCTCAATAGTAGAGTATGTGCTTAACATGCATGAGTTGCTACACTTAAGAGCAATGTTAGAAAAATAAAAGAAAATAAAAACAGAGCAAAGGACCCAAATAAACATTCCCAAAAGAAGACATTAAATGACCCACATATAAATTAAGTCTACCGAACTGCTAATCATTATTTTAATGCAATTTTAAACTAAAATACACTTTAAACACTTTAAACTAAAATGTGAGATATTATCTCACATCTGGAGGAATAGGTATCACAATGCAAAAGATAAGAAATCTTGAAAGTGAGCTATCATACATGGTTGGTGGGAAGATAAATTAGTACAGACATTATAAAACTAGTATGTAAATTCCAAATTTACTAGTATGTAAATTCATTTAGAAATTTAACATAGAATTATGAAGTTCAGATATCCAGCTACTTGGGAGATATTGAAAGGAACAGAAAAAATATTAGAGATACATCAGCACTCCCAAGTTTTTTGCAAGATTAGTAGCTTCAGTGGTCAGGATGGAAATGGTAATTTGAGAGCGAGGCCAAAGGCTGCAAAATTTCAGTTAGAAAGAATGAACTAAATAAAAGTATTTATTGTATCACGTAGTGACTGCAGCTATGAAATCATATATATGGATGCTGGAACTGCACTCAGGTTCTCTGCAAGGACAGTAAGTACTCTAAACCACTAGGCCATCTCTTCAGCTCCACTTTGCCTATTTAAAAATCAAATTACTCAGTTCTTCTTAGAAGGGGGAACAAACTACAGGAGCAAATACAGAGACAAAAGGTGGAACAGAGACTGAAGGAAAGGCCATCCAGTGACTGCCCTACCTGGATATCCCTCTCATATATAGTCACCAAACGCAGACACTATTGTGGATGTCGTGAAGCGCATGTTAACAGGAGCCTGATGAAGCTGTCGAGAGGGTCTTCCAGAGCCTGACATATACAGAGATGGATGCTCACAGCCAATCATTGGACTAAGCACAGGGTCCCCAATGGAGGAGCTAGAGAAAGGACTGAAGGAGCTGAAGAAGTTTGCAACCCCATAGGAAAAAACAACACTATCAATCAACCAGAGCTCTCAGGGTTTAAACCACCAACCAAGGAGTACACATGATGGGACCCATGGCTCCAGCTGCATATGTAGCTGAGGATGGCCTTGTTGGACATCAATGGGAGAAGAGGCCCTTGGTCCTGTGAAGGCTCGATGCCCAGTGTAGGGGAATGGGAGGGAAGGGAGGTGGGAGTGGGTGAGGCCACACCCTCATAGAGGCAGGAAGAGAGGGGATGGTTTAGGGGGTTTCTGTATGGGGGAAATCAGGAAAGGAAATAATATTTGAAATGTAAATAAATAAAATATTCAATAAAAACATTGAACTACTGAGTAATTTTGACATTTAGTAGCATTTCTTCTATATTTAGAATATTTTAAAGGTTTAAAAGATATTGATATGTGTGTGCATATGTATGTTCATGCATATGTAGATGTCCATGCATGCTAGTGTGTATATCATAGCACATGTGTGGAAGACAGAGGTCAGCACTGTGGGGTCAATTCTCTCCTTCCTTTTTTATCTGTACTCCAGAAGTTGCCACACTTGGAGAGCAAGCACATCGCATGTTTACCCTGAGCCATCTTGTTGTCACCTAGAATATTCACTCATTCTTAGATAAATTATTTACAGATATTTTCTCCTATTCTTTAGGTTATTATTTCATTTATTGTTTCATTTACTGCACAAAAGCTTTTTGTTGTGATATCATCACATTTTACGAGTTTTAACTTTTGTTGTTTGTTTATTTGGAAACATTTTTTTAAAACAAAATACCTGGTTCAATATTATTGTGGTAGTTTTATTTTCAAATACAGTATATAAAAATAACACAAGAACACATACATTTAAGAAAGTATACATCCTTAACTATATGCAAATTACATATCAAACTATACACGTGCATGCATAGTCATACTTATAGGTGGTGCTGAAAATGAATACCATAAGAACACCATACTATAAGAATACCGTAAGAATATGGTTCTTATCATGTTCCTTTCTATATTTAGAGTTTTGAGCATGGCATGATGGGATAACATGAGTGAACAGTGTTTGGCATTCCATTTCAATGCATTTAGGCAATCCATTCATTAACTTACATAATCTGACATGTTCTGCCATTTTATGATTTCTCCATATATGTATGCATATTACAAAAATCATTTTCAAATCATCTCATTTCTTGTTAAATGTACCCCTTCCTGTCTTCTCTAATAGTCTTCATGGGAATCTCAATTTTTATACCATGGAAAAAACAGAAATCATGAAATTAGACTATTCTGTCATAAATCATTCTAACCTGTTTTTCTCATTTGAAGGGAAGAGAATGGCTTCTCTCCTCTATTCTCCTGAATGTAAACAAACAAATCAAAACACCAGGAAATGCCCCTTTAGCCAAAAGTGGCTGCATGAGAGCTCACCTGAAGGAATACTCAGAGCTAATCCTACCAACTCCCAGATTCTCAGTGCCCTATTGCCCTGACCAGGGAAGTTCATCATGGAACACAGTGCTCTTTAGCAGACCACTGTGGAAAGACGGCTATGAGGAGGACAGAACACCCATCTTGTCTTTCTGCATAGAAGTGTGTGCTGAAGAAAGTCATCTGTGCCCAAGTGGGGCTACTGTGGCTAAGTGCCCTCTGAAAATTTTTCAGAGCCTAATGGGCACATCAAGGAGCCATACTGTGCATGAAAGATAGATGGGAAGGGTTTGCACTACTGTTGAGGATAGCTAGAACTTCCTGGGTTTTTCCTTGGCCCAATGGTCACAGAAACATATAACTCATTTGTTAACAAAAGGTAATCTTGCCTTCAATGAGAATAATCCAGCATAGAAGAGAATGGGTTGGATTCCAAGATGGTGGAACAGGAATAACTGAGAAGATAATGCTGCACAGCAAATGATGCAGAGAAGAACACAAGGGAAATCCAGCCAGCCGTGGATTCCACAAAAGGCACATATTTTGGCATATGACACTCAAAGGACACTGAGTATTGAGTGTAGACTCCAGTAGCTCCATAAGTAGTTGGAAAATAAATTTCATACTTTCCCTTAATTCTTTTTCTCACTTGAAGCTAGAAGTGGAGGAGCAAGAGAATGCAGAAAGAGCTGGGAGCAATAATTCACACTATAGGAGGAACACTCTGCTTGTGATATGCCTGATATCACAACTGGACAGGAGCTTTCGTTTAATACTGTCTGCCACATTTGAAAAAAAGTGAGGATAATAAGAAGTATTATGGCAGAGAAGAAATAAAGTTAAATAATATTTATCTTTTCTTGAATTTTATATGTAATTGATCTATTTTTAAAGTTGGGGGAATTTAAAATAAATAATAATGTATTATTGCATTTTTAAAGAAATAAATTATTGTATTCTTAAAGAAAAAATAATCTTTGCACCAGAGTGGTAGCCTATCAGAACAATAAATTTACACACTGCTCACAATGGCTTACCTTGTATATTGTAGAATTCTTTCTCTGTATTTGTCAGTAGCCATTAAATTTTATGTCACTTACCCATGTTCCTCTCTGACTGAAGAACATACTTTAATAATTTTAATTATAAAATGTCTCTTTCACACATATCCAAACAAATCTAAAAATAGATGACAGGAGTCTTACATATCATAAGCTTGGCAGAAAAAAACTTAGCTGCTCAATCTCATAACAAACTAGAGAATCAGTACACAATTATTCTGGCCTCCATTTCTCTGGAGTTGATTCAGAAGGTCATTAAATATCTCTGACATTTCTCTGCTAAACTAAACTCACTAAGAAATTCATCATATGCTTGTGTTGCAATTCTCCAACACCTCAAAGGACATGGCTGGATGATAGATAACACTGATTTTGTCTGATTCACTGATTTAGAACAAGTGTCCTTGTCTTGGTGACGATGGTCAAAACATTGAGATGTTGACTTTGTTATCTCTGGGAATTCTAAGATATCATCTCTGTATTTCCTCTGGTCAGTCTTTTTGAAATGTTACACTATGACTCAAAGTTCTCCTATAATAGCTTCTCAGAAAATAAAATCTGTATTTATTGAAGGGAAGATATGAAAACTATGTTCAGTTGAAACTTATAGGTGAATTATTAAATGCCAACAATTGTTTAGGTCTGACAACAGAATTTTTCATTAATTACTTAAATTTATATCTAACTCTGTCTCTGTCTCTTTGTCTCTGTGTCTGTCTCTGTGTTTCTGTCTCTCTCTCCCTCTCCCCCACCCCTCTCTCTCTGTGCATGTGTATTTATAGAGTTTATTGTTACCTGGCTCCTGACTGAATCATCATACCTCAATGGTTCTGCTCACATAATTGTCCACTAATGAGATCAGTTTGCAGCTGTGGCTAGGTGACAACTTAGAGACAGTGGTGGAAAGGTATATAAAGAGGTATATTTATCCAACTTTAGTGTAGATAAATATACCTCTTTATGTCTGAAAAATGTTTGGCACAAAATTAGATTATTAAAGTTATGAGAAAGCTATAGGCCTGCCTGACATGTCATCATGGATTATGTGGAAAAGACTCTGATAGGGGATGCTCACTGAGTGGAACAATGTAAGGCTTTCTCCAATTCATCATTATTCAAGGTAATGGCTGAAGACACGACTGCTATATTAACTGCTCTCCTCTTGCAAATCATAAAGTAAATGCTGTAAAGCACTTCAAAGGCTGAGCTTTTTAATTTTGTGATTTCGTGCTGTTAAATCATCATATTGATTTCTGGTGAAAAGATAAGTAGAGAATTTTAAAAGTTTGTATTTCATTAGTGTCAAGATTCAAAATAAAATAGGACTGTAATAGTTCACACATGTCACTGATCCAGTTGTACTTAACAAATAATGGGCTATGATATTTGTAGGCACATATTTATTTTTAAATCTCTCTCTGCCCCACCTCTAGGGTGTGTGTGTGTGTGTGTGTGTGTGTGTGTGTGTGTACATGTGTGGTTTATATATCTGTGCACATGTTCACCAGTACAAAAAGACAATGATGATTGCCAGTCCCCACCACCTTCCGCCTGTTTGAAGTAGGGTCTTAAGCTGCTTCCTAGGTAGCCGCCAAGTTGTCAGAATTCTTCTGTCTCCACCTTCCCTTGTTCTGTAGGGACATTAGAAATCCTGACAGGTCGTGTCCATCTTTGACTCAATTTTATTTGGATTCTGGAGATGCAAATTTAGTTCCTCTTGCTTGAACAGCGAGAGCTTTGACTAAGCCATCTCCCCAGCTGACCTTTTGTGTATATACAATGGTTATCAAATAAGATATTTCAAACCATGGTCAAGGCAGGGAAAGTTTTAAAGGCAACTGTACTTTACTTTCCCTGTCCCCTCTCCTAAAGATCAACACCTCCTCTTCCTTCTCAGTACCTGAGATGCCCTGGTCACTGCTGCTTTCTTTTACAGCTCATAAGGAGTGTTGGCAGGAGATAGGCATCTCAGGGGAGTCTAGAAACCACCATCTGTTTTGTGTTTGGGCTGTATCTGTCGGTGACAATATCTGTCAAGCAGCTAGATTCTTGTAGCATTTTGTCCACTTACGTTTCAGGCCTAATGATGCTGAGATGACCCATTTTTCACCAGTGCTGGAGAAGTACAGCAAGTAAGTGCTAAGCAATTTTCTCATATGTTAAGTGGGAAAAAAATCCAATTAGAAAGAATTAAAAGAGATAATGTTGCAAGCCTTGTGGCACAAGCTTGTAATCTCTGCTATTTGAGAGACTGAGACAAAAAAAATCAAAAGTTTAAATACATACATACATACATACATACATACATACACATATACATCATACATACTCATGGTGGTGGGTTGTGTGTGTTTACAGATCAGAAATCCTGGTATACACCTAGTATATGGTAAAAGGTTATCTGGTTTACCTTTGAAAGCTTTAAACAACCTTCTTAATTTTCCTACATCTCTTTCAATTTGGAATGCCCTACTTCTTTGTTTTCAGTATCTTAGTGTTTATTACTCCTAAAGGTATTGTGACTTTTGTGTTTTCTTCTTTCTGAGAGGCTCAGAACGGGCAGAATTCTAGGGTTATGCCACAGTCTCTTCATTTTATAAATTCATGAACCACTGTCATCAAAAAATTATTTGAAATAATACAGTAAGCACTCCTAAGCATGCCACTTCAAGTTGTTGATGTACCCACTAATTATCTCACCTGCTTATGCTCCAGCTACCTGATGCAAGCACACATTGCCATGACTCTATTTGACTACTATAATTACATATACATTATATTTAAGAAATAAGTATATCATCCTTCGATCATTTGATATTCGTTTTTAAATCCTATTGTAATTTTCTAACATTTTTGACATTGTTGCATGTTTTCATAATTGGTTAATTGTGACAGTTGTCTCATGTTCCAGTTTATGAGTAATTTGCTCATTCACTGTCCTTTAATGGAACCCTAGATCTATCTAGACAAAGGAACTGACTCCAGGCTTGCTATGGTGACAAGTGAGTATTACCGACATCCTGATATTGAATATCCTTGTTGTCTTTACTTAGAATTCTCTTGTTATATTGTCTTTACTCACACTTCTCATTGGCTATATTGAAGCATAATCACCGAGTCTCATATATATAAGAATATTTAACTTGAGAATATAGTGTGATACTTTCTCAAAGTGCATTCATCCATTTTAAAATTTGTCAGTTGTGTGGTATGGGGATATAGCTCAGAAAACAAAGACTCTTCCCATATCATTTATGTTACTGCATATTGTTTTATTCATTTCTTATTTAAGTGGGATTGATCCATATAAACCCCTGGAATTACCTTTTTGTGTTTTTCTTTCATTTAGTTGGATTATCTGTGCTTTAAAATTGAAACCTCGAATACTTTATATAGTCTATGTTCCATGTTTTTCTCCAGTGGGGATCCAAACTAGAGCCTTAAATATTCTAAATAATTAGTAATCCACATATATACATATATATAAAATCATAATTATATAATTTTTAAATTTATAATTATTTGTAACTTGTGTGCATAACTTATAATCTATATGTTAATTTTCTTTGAGGCATTTTTTTTTTGTGAACCAAAGCAAAACATAATTTACTGATGTCTTTATGTTCATCAATATTTACTTGGTCCTCATCCAGGGGCACACACCTTTATTCTCAGCATTTCTCTGAATTTGAGGTCAACCTGGTCTACAGAGATAGTTCCAAGACAGCCAGGGCCAAATAGAGAATCCCTGTCTTGAATAACAGAGAGAGAGGTGGGCAGGAGGGATGTTCTTTTCTCCTAGTTCTTCTTTGTCTCCTAGTTCCTCTGGACATTCCAGTTCAAGATCAGCCTGTAAGATTAAACTAGAAATACTCCTATTTCAAACACGGGCTGTTCGCGTATCCCAAGAACCAGGAGAGACCTGTCTTGATGCAAATTGCAAGAGGACTTTATTTATCAGCTAGCTGAGGACGAGCTCCTTTCACCCCGAGGGGCTGGGGAGCTGGACCCAGAGCAGCAACAGTAGGGGGCTTTTAAGGAAAAAGTGAGAAGTTGGGAGAAGTTGGGAGGAGTTAGGCTACAGCTCTTCTCTGGGCAGGAGGGTGGGGTAGCCTTGCTGAAGGAACAAAGAGAGGGAGTGAGCTGTCCTTGGAGTTATCTCTGGGTCTCTGACAGTCAGGCTAGGTCTTCTTGCTAACAAAGAGCTTCTCACTGGCTGTATTCTCAGAGATTGGGAAACAGGCCTTGGGGGAGCATTCAAAGGCTGTACATTTCAGGGGGAAATACTTTGGGGTCTTTCAAGCCGAATACTTTGATTTGGCACTCATGGGGATGTATGATAGCCATAGGAAGAGCACGTAGAAAGGCAACTCTCTGAAGTGGGTCAGGAAGAGGGAACAAAGATACAACAAAAGTTGGGTCTTAAACTCTACAATCTCTTCCCAAAGTATCCCATCCATTCCCAAAGGTCCATCATTCATTATGGGTCCATCCCTGGGTGGTTCTTCTCAGTGGTTGAGCTGTTGGGGTACGCCATCCACGACGTACCCAGGAAATGAATCGGGTTCCCTGGGAGGCGAACTGGGGCTGAAAAGAGAGACTAGGTGTGAGAGAAAAATGGAGGCCAAGACAGAGTCTCTCTGTTCAAAGCATTTCTAACTTTACTTAGAAATCTTTTTGGGTTATAAGAGGGTAGGCCCCGCCCATGGTCAGTTCTGCGCAGGCGCCTGAATTCAGTTGGAGGACACCTGGATGCAGCTTGAAGTCTCATGCACTGTGGGATGTCTCAGCAGGAAGCAGAATGTGGATGAGGCATGGCAGACAGGTAGCAGGATCCCGGAGAAGCAGAGATGCAGTTAGCACTGCAAAGGAAGCCAGCCTTAGCTGGAGAACCATGCTTATTTGGTTTCCTGTGGCAGGTCTGCTCTCAGCCTGGAGCAGGCTCGGTGGAGGGCAATACAGTTGAGGGACCTTCAGAAGGAGGGGCTTTGTGGAAGATTCTCTCACTGTTTTTCCTCATACCTACAAAACTTCTAACATTACTGAGTTCTAGTTCCCATGCACATGATTTCCTCAAGTGGTCTTTCTTAGTGAATACTGCCAAAAACACAACAAAATACTGTGTTGCATTTCATTGCATGCTTAATTTTTACTTTTATTTGTGTTCTGATATTTTATTTGTGGAACTGGTAGCTGCAGAGGCCAAAAGAAGGTACAGGATCTCCTGGTATTGCAGTTGGGGATGATTGTCAGCTGCTGGTGTCCTGTAAGATCAGCAAGTGCTCTTAACTGCTGAGCCATCTTTCCAGACCCACTTGCAACTCTTTTGATAGTGCAATGCAGGCAGGAAGTAGATGTTAAGAACAGCACTGGTATCTGATGTAGCACAGAATGGGCCTAAGGCACTTTTAGAATATTTGTTGAATGAATGAATGACTGAGCAAGAAGTGCAGAACCCATAAAAAAAAAAAAAAAAAGGTGAAGTTGTAATGCTTGAGAAACCCAATGTGTCTGCTATTCCAAGGACAAGAGGAGAGTAGGCAGGGGAATAGGTGGCCAGGGAAGGATAACTGTGTGGCACAATTCTAGGAAGGAGCTGTCAGTACAGCTCTCAGTACACAGTTTACATAAATGGTTCCCACAAGCTTCAGCGATGGTAAATGGCTTCTCCTGAACTCTGTGATGTAATAGCCCTGTGATAAGTGATGAAGAGCTCTGGTCCTTGTGTCCTCAAGGAATGAAGCAGAGAGATTTACTGTTGAGATTTTATAGCTGCAGGAAAATTGAAGGAAAAAAATTCCATACTAATTGTCGCTGTGGTTGACCTGTTAGCACATTCTGGGTGCACAGATAATTAGCAATTGCAACTGCCAGGAAATTCTAACACATACACTCTATTTTAGCACTTGTGAAAAGATCACACGAAAACCAGTTTTTAGGACCTAGGGAATGGGAAGGGTCTAGAAAGACAGTATGTTCTGCAAACTAACAAAATAGTTCTTGTATGCATCTCCACAAACCAATGATCAAACAACCGGTATTATTTTGAATACTTATGTTTTTCATTTTCCTTTTTACACTTTGTATTGATGTTTAAAAACAAGAGCACTGTACCGCATCTTAAACCCCTTGCAAAATTGCCAGGACTTATAATGCAACCCCCACACATCTCCTGGTGTTATGTAATGTTCCCTGAAACAAGAGCAGTAAATGATGAAACTCAGTCTTACTCTAACGTGAAATTATTTGGCCTGATGTGTGCTCTTCTATGAAAGAGCTTTCAGGCCATCATAAGAGGGGTTAACATGCATGAAAAGAAGAGCAGCTGTTGGCTTTTCCACTGGCTTCCCAAAGAGCTGTTGGCAACATCATGATAAACCCCGAGTGCCCTTTCTTTCGTAACCAGTGATTTTTCCCAAAGGTTGGTAATCAGAGAGCCGTTCAATCTTAGGCATAATTGCTATGGAAGTTCAAAAGATTTGGGGCCAGATTATTTCATGAGATTCAACTCCTGTGGCTTTCATTTCGGTGGTTTAGCCTTTGTGACCTGAGGAGCCCAATGAGGGTAAGAATATTTTGCAACTGATATTTTTCTAGACCTAGCAATATTAAGAGCTAATGTAATAATTGGCTTTCTAAATGCTATTTATATTACTGAATTTGTAATGTCTTGTTTACTAATCATTAAGCTATAAAAATCATTCCATTTATTAACTATATCTTTTTTCATACTTTTAATAATTTTTTAAATCTTTTTTTTACACTCCAGTCATTATCCTCCTCCCAGTCTGCCCTTTGACAGTTCCCTATCCCACTTTTCCTCTCCACTGACTCAAGAGGGAAGTCCTCACCACCCTAGCCCATTCCCACCAGGCCTTCCCACTCCCTGGGGCCTCATGTTTCTCTAGGGTTAGGTGTATTTTCTCTCACTGAGGCCAGACCAGGCAGTCCTCTGCTGTATATGTGTCAGGGGCCTCATATCAGCTGATATATGCTGCCTGGTTGGTGGCTCAGTGTTATTAACTATATTATTTATTTATTTATTTATTTATCCCTGTGTGGAGAGCCATTATGTTTCTAACAAGCCAACAGTACTGAAATCTCAAAGCAAATTATACTTCTAACTTATTTTAAAGTATTTAATACAGTTATGGCCTAGTATAAATCAGAGAAGTGACCAGGGCCAAAAGATTTCCCTAGTATCTTTCTACTCACCTGAACAGATTCATCCCACCACTACTAGTAGTCACCTCAGAAGCATGTCACACAGAGGTGGAACCTTCAGAAGTAGAAGGCTGGGGCAAGGAGGCGAGCATCCATTCCCTTGTTCATCAGTGAGTTAAATAGCTTCTCCTTGGGGAGATATGTTGGAGAGGGTGGAAAGGAGAATTGGAGCAAGGATGGCTGCTTCCAAAAGTGTGTATACTCACATGTAGAGCATAGGAGTGGGTGGGACCAGAGAGGCCTTCTCTTTAGGGATGAAATAGGAAGTGTGTTTAGACAGGAAAATGAGTCTGTTTCCATTNCTCTAGTGTTGGGATTAAAGAAGTGAGTCACCACATCTAACTAGTCCCCTTCCCAGCATCTACTAATTGGATAAACCACTTCTTTGGCATAATAATTAATTTGACAGTTTTCCTGGGCTAAAAGGTGCCCAGAAAGCATAATTTTTAAGTATACCTGTGAGAGCATTTTGGAAGGTATTAGCATTTGAATTGATAGGCTAAGTAAAATGTTCCTCTTACTAATGTGGATTGACATCCTAAAATCCTTGGGGGACTTATCTGCTTCATTCAGCTGAAGCATCCTTCTCCTTCAGACAGAAGTTCCTGTATCACAGCCTCCTTTGGCTTTCAGAACCTCAGAAACAGGCTGAATTAGACCATGAGATTTCCTGAGTCTCCAGGGTACACACATCATACAGAGGGAATTCCTGGCCTTCTTAACCACATGAGTTAGTTCTCATAATAAATCTTTTTTAATCTCCACATATCCTGTTGATTGTGTCTTCCTGGAGAAACCTGCTTAAGACCTCCCAGGTGATGTGAATTAAGAAAGAGGCCTTGG
Organism: Mus minutoides; assembly: GCA_902729485.2. NCBI lineage: Eukaryota > Metazoa > Chordata > Mammalia > Rodentia > Muridae > Mus > Mus minutoides. Next base: position 92,458 of record LR749641.1, on the reverse strand, counting down.
AATAAAATACATTCTCTCTCTCTCCTAATCTGGCAGGCATCTTCTACCTATTGGTCTTTCATTATCTTTCTGCAAGGCTATTCTAGGCTGTATTCATATTTTTTACATTGTGCCTATATCTTCTTACTCTGCACATGGAGCATATTGAAGTTCTTCTCTTATCGTCCCTCAATCTTTTGTTCATTTTTCCCATCTTATGTTTTGTGTTATGTTCAGCTACCATCAGCTCTATTACACAGTTCATTAAATTTCTCTTCTATAATAACTCATACATAGAATTTTAATCAGAGTGGCAGGTGTATCTTGGAGCTATTTAGGGAGAGGGCAAAGCATCAGCTCTCAGCCATCACACTGATGATTACTTACAACATGTGAGTTCTAGGTAGATACACAAATGCCCAACTTATAACTTAAAATCTTTTGATTTTATAAAATAAACAGCATTATCATTTTCTTGCACAGGAGAGCTTGTTTACAGCTGTTCAAGTCTTCATGGCTCATAGAGGAAAGCCATGCTTCGCTTCTAATCTTCCTAGCACACAGTCTTCAACTCTTTTCTTTCCAGGTGGTTATTGTTTATTTATAACTGTAACCATTATCCACGGTTACTCTCCTGCCCTGTGAGTACCTGCTGCCAGTTTTAAGATATGATTTTGGCAGCCACAGTCAGTTGTCTTTGGACAATTACATTCATGGGTGCTTTCCTCTTATACCTGCCAGTAACTACTCTCTTTAGTCTGCAACTCCCATCCTCCATCCTCACATCATGACGTCAGAACTTGCATAGAGAAAATGTTTTGTGTTGGGTAATGCAAAATGTTGGTGGCCTTACCATGTTAGAATGGATGCAGACTAGGATAGTGAAAACAAGTGCTTTGAAACACATCAACCTTAGCTTAAGACTATATTTTATACCAATGAACGCTTAACAAAGTAAATTGCTAACCTTTCTTGAGTTATCTATAAAGTGAGATTAATAGAGATAACCTAGAATATTAAAAATGCTAGTATTTGTAGAGCTCTCAGCACAAATGCCTTCTGGAAAATGGGTCTACTTTTGTTTTTGTGTTTTCTATCCTAATCACTTTTATATATTCACCGAAGGAACTTCTGTCTTCTACATGATAACATGTAATGACCCACCAAACTCATGCTTATCATGAAGCAAAGATAAGTACTATCCAGAGAGATTTTCAGCAAAATATGACATTTTAGTATAATATTTCAATTCAATTAATACTAGCTACCCTAGTATTAATAAATATCAGTCCACCAACCTCTACCATTACATTTATTATTATTCTATTATTAACAGTACTAGAATTTGCAGTAGCATTAATTCAGGCTTACGTATTCACCCTATTAGTAAGTCTATATCTACATGATAACACGTAATGACCCACCAAACTCATGCTTATCATGAAGCAAAGATAAGTACTATCCAGAGAGATTTTCAGCAAAATGACATTTTAGTATAATACTTCAATTCAATAAAACATTGCATTAATGAAACATTTAAAATTTATATGTTGTACAGCATCCTATATTTGATTTTAATTTAATAAAACTATGTCATAAGCAAAATAAATATTACTCCAAATTACTGCTGATTATTGTTCTGAATAGGCTAATTGTGTGTATGTTTGTGTGTGTTTATCTGATTTCATTCATTGATTTAATTTTTCTCTTGTTAACTTTTTTATCTATCTGTCTGTGTTCATTCAGAAATGATGCACCTAACCCTCAAGATATTGGAGGCCCCAGGGAGTTTAGAGGTCAGGTGGGGTAGTGGGTGGGGACATCCATGTGAAGACAGGGGATGGGGAGGAGGTATAGGATGTGGAGCAGATGAAGGGTGGACAGGGGCAAGGGGAATAAAGTATGGAGTGTACATAAATAAATAAATAAATAAATTTTAAAAAGAAATAATGATTTTTTTTCTTTTTTTCTATATGACATAGTTAACTGCATTTCCTACTTTTCTTTGAGCTAAATGCTTAAAGAACTATGACAATAACAGTAGACAAACTAATGTGGCATGGGAACTCTCACAGTCCCCACCCTGAGATAAATAACTACAGGCTATTAGTGACAGCCAAGAGAGGGAGAGTTCATTTTTTCAAGGGATGAACTATTTATTTGATTATCAAACACAAAGTGGTTATCTCTGAAGTTGTATATACATAAGAAAAATGGGTTGAACTGATATTATTTATTTATTATTTTTATATATGGGAAGGGTTTAAAGAGAGGAAAGGGAAGAGGAAAGTAACATAATTATGCCTTAATTGGATTGTTTAAAAACATTGTAGGGAAGGAAATTACGATGCCAACCTAGTTGACGAAGGATACTTCCTAATCATTTAATATTCATTGACAGGAGGAAAAACATTGACCTCAGATTAGAAACAAATGTACTAGCTGGTAACCTCTAAAAGTAACAGCTGAAGCTCTTATTCCTTGCCTCTTCCTGAACGCTACATTTACTGGTGTTACTCTTGAGTTAGTGTTTGCATTTGTTCCAGTGGATGTTCTTATAAAGAGACAGACATTTCAAATGCCTTATCAACTCTTTACTTTGTAAGACCATCCAGCATTTTTGACTTTACCCTTGAAGGACAGACATCTTACCACACTGTATCATTTTGGTGGCAGGCATTTTGAGCCAAGCCAATACATTTTTCTTATGCTGGCATACTCTTAGAGGACTAATTGCACACTTTGAAGCCTTTTGGCCTCTATTAGACACACAATAGAAACCCAAGGACTGATTATTGCTCTATGGAATATTTATGGAAAATCGCCCTCTAAGTTTAAAAATGGTTTTATATTGTACGCCTTAATGGGGGGAGAGTGCACAATGAAAAAGGTTAGGCATGTCCACGTTATTCGATACATTCCTTTTTCTAAACATCTGGCTGAATTTCCCAGTGTCTGATGGGAATTGGAATTATAATAGGTTTGTTTTCAGTTGTGACAGATGGGCAAAGCACAGAGGGCCTCAGAAATTATAGTTTACATTTCCTATGAATGGAAGGCTGACTGTTTTCCAAGGTGGTTGCATCAATTACAACACCCACAGACCCCATGTTCTTTTTCTCTATATCTACATTCATATTTTATGCTTGTTGTAACAGTTCTATATATTTCTTAAGCTAATCAATATAAAGTAGCATCTCACTGTGGTCTCAATTTGCTTTTCTCAAATTACTTGTAATGTTAAATACTATTTTCCTATATCAGTGGATTATTATGATTTTTTTCCTTTTTATATGATGGTACTTTTCAAAATTACATTTTCAGAGCTTGGAGACACACTTGGTGATTAAGCATGCTTGCTCCTCTTGCAGAGGACCTGGGATGGGTTCTCAGCACTCATGTGGGGCTGCTCAAAACTGCCTGTAACTCCATCTCTTGGGAATCAGGTGCCCTCTTCTGGAACTCAGAGACACTTGCATTTCACTTCTATGTGTATGCATGCACACACACTCACACACACACAAAATGAAACGTCTTTTTCTACTATGTAATCAATCATCTTATTTTCATATGTTAAATAATTATTCCTTTTCATGAGGATCCTCAGTGCTATACTTAAAGCCTCTTTGTGGTCTTTGTTTGTAATTGATTTGTGAATTATTATACTACATAAAAATTAACAGCATAAATTTTAAGGCTGACATAAGCTTTTATGTCTGGTGTATCAAGGCATATGTTGAGATTGATTTCTTTTGGAATAGTTTGTAAATACTTTTCTGCTTGCTTTTAGAAATAAAATCTCAAATGATTTTGTGAAATTTTATACAAAATACTATTAATATTGAGCATTTTTTGAAATGATACAAAAAACTTATGCCAAATTGAGGAGAATAAAATTATTCCATTTATTTGTTACACTGAACTAAATCTCTAATTTTTAAGGTCTTCTAAATATTTTAAAATTCAAATGATTTTCTTTATACAGATGATGCACATATATTATTATGTGAATTCTTTAACAAATTTTGGTGTTTATTTACTTTCAAGTTTTAGTTATATTTTTTATTTACTGAGAATTTAAATATATCGGTTAATACATTAAAATGTCTTTCAAATCACTTAAATGTTATTTTCTTACATACTTTATTGTCTTTTCAATTATCTCTCTTGTTAACTAAATTTATTCTTTCACAACTCTGTACATGTATAGGATGCATTGAGATTACTCTGTCACATCCACATTCTTTGTACACCATCAGCAAACCCCTTCTCCCTAAAGTCCTTTTTACAAGTTCATTTCCTTTTGTTTTGTTTTGTTTTGTTTGTTTTGTTTTGTTTTGTTTTGTTTTGTTTTGTTTTGTATAATAACACACTGAGATTTCCCTGGCCACTAGCATGACTGTGAAACTATTCACTGGAGACTGGAGGGTTTGTCAGTGAGCACATAAAGACAACATGACTCTCTTCTAGACTATTGATCTATTATTGCATCAGGTAAAGGCATAACCTCACAGAATTTAACAGGATCATCAGAGTCCACGCTTGGGATTAAAGTATTATGTACCCCATGTCTCTGGGCAAATGTAAAATGACATACCTGCACTAAAGTATTATGTAGAATATATTGGTTACCCTAAAATTTCTCTTTATGCATCTTGTACTTCCCAATCCCACCAATCTAAATTTCAGCAAAATGTTTCATGGTTTTCATTTTCCTAAAATATCACCCAGAAAAATATAACAGTCACCTTTTCAAAGTCCCTTCTTAGCAGTTCCTAGGAAACACAAGCAACAAAATAGAACATTGGAAATTCTTATGTTCTCAGGTTCTGTTCAGAAAACTCCTTTAGTATGCCAAAAAATATTCAAGCATATTTCCTGCTTTGCCATCTTTCAGATTCAGGATATCAAGTATCATTTTGAGGTCAATGATCCATTTGGAGTTGAGTTTTATACAGGATAAAAGATAAGGACGAAGTTTTGCCCCTCTACATAGCTATCCAGTTAGACCAGCATCTTTGTTGAAAATACTGAACTTTTCTATGTGTATTGTTGGCTTAAAAACAAAACAAAACAGATTTCTCTTAGAGTACAGGTTGATATGTAGGTTCAATTATATTTCATTGATAAATGTATCTGTTTTTATACCAGCAATATGTTGTTTGTAATACTAAAGTCCTGTAGTATAATGTGAAACCTGGAATAATGACACTTCCTGCAGTTTATTTTTCAGTTTTTATTTTTAATTGCTCAGAATGATTTAGGTTATCCTGGATCTGGAATTACCACATGAAACTTAGGATTAATCCTTCAGTTTTAGTAAAAACCATGACAGTTCAGGCATTAAGACATTTAGTAAATGGAATTCTAGAAATGTGAAAATCTTTTTACAGAAAAATAATGCCGTTATTCAAATGAAGATGCTTCTTAAAGAATAGGAAAAACACCTGCTATATTTGTACAGAAACATTTATAAAATACAAACAACTCAATAAATTAAACATAAAGAAAACATATTTTCCAATTTTTACAAACATAGGGCACAAAACTGAACAGGGATCTCTCAAAACATGAAGCACAAATGTTTGAGAAATATTTTTTTAAAGTTCTACATTTTTAAACAATAGATATACCCAAACTACACACACACACACACACACACACACACACACACACACACACACACATATATAAAGGAGTTTCCCTATATTAGCAATGCCTTCTTCAGTTTATACCACAGGGTAACAAATAAAAGCCCATCTCAGAAACAAGATACCTCTTTGGGGATTGATGACAATGATGCCCAATAGGACAGCATACATTATAGGGTATTGCCAGTGCTCTTGGATATCATCTGAATCTGATGATGAGGGAACTGATGGCTGAATATGCCATTGACTTGAGCCATAGAGAAATCAAGCTGATACTCAGAAGCTGCACTCCTGCTTGCTCGCTTTCATATATATATATATATATATATATATATATATATATATATATTATATATATATTCATCTTGTACTTATCTTGTACTTATATAAAATATATATATATATATATATATATACATATATATATATATATATATATATATATATATATATATATGAGAAAGCTAGCAAGTAGGAGTGCAGCTCCTATATATTCTGTGAGCTACAAAAATAACTATCCAGGCAATACAATCCCACTGCAGAAATAATGGCACTGACATCATTGGAGTAACCAAACACTCTCTAATTAGATTTAAAGTCCATTCATTCCACAAGAAAAAAATCATATATCGTACAATTATGGGTCCAAAAATCTGTGGTCCTAAATCATTTCCCTTTGGAAAAAATACTATGTTCCTGCTAAACAGACAAAGAAGTAAAAGGACACTTAATACCTAGGTTATCATTATACATATAAATTGGTGCATCCTTCAGCCTTTATGGGGAAGCTTTTTTTTCTCATTAAATTGTGATTAACACAGAGACCCACAACTGATCAGGGTTCAGAGACTGAGACTAAAAGAGTTTCAACCTCAAATAAGACATCTCCATCACAAATTCTCTTTCTAAGGCTCAGGGATCATTGGACAAGACAAAAATGAAGCAGAAAAGGTGTACTTTAAAAACATTTAAATTGTCTTTTAGAAAATTATATTTTGGACATTCATCTTAAGTCCAGAACTATTTCTAAATCATTTTCACAATTGCAACAATAGATTTGAAGAGGTTATGTGGTAAGTACAGATTATTTAAATTATGTTACAGTGTAATAATACATTATAACATAAAAATTAACATTTGCAATATGATTTCTATATGTCAATGACAGTTTTATTCACGTTATATTACAGCTAATATTTTCAACAAGTTTATAAAGAGAAATGCAGCCAGTGTCATCTGTACCTTAATAAAATGTGAAAAATGGTATACACTAAGGTGAAGCATTTTACCCAAGGTAGCCTCCTTAATAGATGGGGAAATCATGTCTTTAAACACATTAATTTACCTCTAGAACTTTTATAAATGCTTTAATGTTTTGGTTTTAGATTGTGAGGATTGAACCTAGGGTATCCAATAGGCTGAACATTCACTGTAGCAAAGATCTGCAGCCCTGCTACTGGAGCTAAAGTTCTTCAAGAAGCATCTGAAATGCAAATAATTAAATTAACCAATAAAAACAGAGAGGGAGAGAAAAAAAGGAGGGTATTACTGTGCTTCTCAAAAAACAAATCAAATAAGTCAAATATCATAGGATTCTCCAGAGAAAGCGATGCTAGGAAATAACTGTTAGCTAGCTATCTTCTACAAACGGATTCCTTCCTGGAGGGAGGAGTAAAACTTATCAGACCAAAGAACTTTACTTCTTGCATATTTTCCCCATATTTTTCGTGATTATCTCATTTGAGAATTTTTCCTTCTATTTTATTCTAAGTAGCTTTATACCAAAGAGGCAGATTACCTTTTATTATGAGCCATTTCCTCTAGCCCAGAGCATAAAAGAACACTTTATTACAGTGTATATTTTGAAGCCCATTACAATGACTATTTCCTTGGGTTTTTGTTTAAAGGGTTCTGTGAATGAAAGTGGCCAGAAAGAAGCAACGCCTTCACATGGAACCTTCTGCAAAGTTGATTAGAACCTTGATGATTGGAGAATTTGGAAGGTTTCAAGTCTAGAGCCAAATTACCTCCTACCATCTGCAGCCTTCTCTATTCTTCTCTGTAACCTGACCTAACACCTTTATGACCATTGAGTATATCATTTAGAATTTATAAACAATGCATCAGTTTACCAACCAACCAACCAACCAACTAATCAACCAACCAATCAACCAACCAACCAACCAACTAAAAAGCCAAGAATATTGTCAAGTACTATCTGAGGTTTCCAACAAAATTTCCCTGCTTTGCTTCAACTTGCCACAACAAGTCTATGAAAGATGTCTTGATTTATGACTTTCTTTGTTCTTTTACTGTAAACCTCCAGAAAACTGTTACCACGTGGAATTTGCGGTGATTTATATATGTGTTCACGGACTGTGGACAATCATATTTTGCCCCAGAGTGAACTATTTCTTATCTTCTTTGAAGTGAGAGTTGTGTTTATGCAAACTTTATTGCTACAATACTTTCTCCACACACACACAGGAATGTAACTTTATTCAGATATATAGTATATTAGCAACAAACAACATTGATAATACATAATACTAATAGACTTTTTAATGCTATTACCAACAGATGCATATCCATGGATAATTTAATGTGTTTTATCCAAATCATTTTTGGAATGTAATCAGTATCCTTTTGGACATGACCTCTCAATTCTTCTAAACTCTGACCACTAAAGTGGACTCTCTGGACTGATTTTATTTCAGCCTCTAACTAGTTTAATTCATGGTAGATTGTATTCCTCTGTATGTAATGTTGTAGGCAACATAGAGCTCTGTTACTATTTTTACTTTATATTCAAGATTAAGAGGAAAAACTCAATGTTACATTATACTTAAATTTATCATAATAGTTTGTGCTATTTTGAATGATCTGAAGTGACTAATATTTTTATTTAACAGCTCCATTGTGGTTTACAAAGCACATCTTTGTAGTTTGTTTTCCAATGTATTAGAAATGGTGAAGCCACCATAAATTTTATTTTCTAACTATGTTTAATGTCATAGATTCTGCAGGTGACATTGTTGCAGTAAATCTCCAACCCACATATGCCCCGACAATGAAAACACAACTCAATTAATATGAATACAAGTTGTGTATCTAGATTGGGCAGATCTACCACTACACTACCATCTTCCCTATCTATGAGACCCCTTATAACTTGCAGTTTCTCCAGGCCACATGCTTCTGTTCCACTCTCCTTCCACATCCTCCTTCATCATCTTCTCTCTCCCTCTCCCCTTCCTCCTTCTCTCTCACAACTTTCAGCTCAACCTTCCATTTATCTGCCCAATCACCAGCTCTAGCCTTTATTTTACAATTTAAGGTGGAAGAAGGTTTACAGGAAATCACCTGAGTGCTGACTCAGTCCTTGTTCTTAACCCCTCCCAGGAGAACAGAATTAGCATCAAATTACAAATAGACCCAGAGCTATCTGCAACATGACATTTTCTTATTTAGGCAGCCAGCACTGAGCTTGTCTACAACTATAAGTGAGACCATTGCTCAATTCATTGCACATCTGTAACAAGTCACAAACCTCATATACTTGAAAATAAGACAACAGTCTCACCCATAACCTATGGAGTTATATGGGGGAGAAAGACTTTTGTCTGTCTCTCCAGCATTTTAAAGAATGGTCTCCAGAGCAGCAGCGGCAGCAATAGGGTATAATAATAGATATTGCTAAAATGTAACTTACTGGTCCCATCAGACTTAACTAATTACTGCAGAAACTTTGGAAGCTTGTCCTCTCACCCCCAATTAATGCTGAAATGAATACTTCAAATGACTTAAACATCCTATATGGGACAAACCATTCATTTACTCAACAACTTAGTCCATTTTCATTATAAAATGACCTATTCAACACAAACATGCTCAGGCTTTCTTACAGTCATTGGTGATCAATCCTTACTGATCTTAAATCAGTCTTTACCTTTAAAGGTAAGTTTCACCATTATAGAATCTAAATAAGCCTTCACCTTTACTATTTATCAGTTTACAATTAATTACTAATTAATTACAGTATTTACTAATCTAAATCAGTATTTGTCTTTTCTTCTTAATCTTGGACAGTTATTGGTCTGGAAGAGAATATTTTACCCCTTCCCTTCCCTCACACATACACCATATATTCCTCTTTTTCTTCATTAATCTATTTATGTGCTACCTGGAATGGCAATCGGGAAATTTCCATAGGGAAGGCAAGAGATACACAAAAACATTTTGGGTAGATACCTTACAGCCACTGCATAAGCCATATCATCCTGTGGTTTATACCACAGCTAGCCAGGTGTGAAAGATTAACATTTCAACAGACACAGCATCAGTTACAGTGGTTTAGAAAGGGATTGTCCGCTTAGATATCTTCAGCTCATGAATAATTATGAGGAATGCAACCATCAAGATGTGAAGATTAATCTTAATACCTACTCCCCAGTTCTTTGCCATTATGCCTCTGATACAACAAGTAGGGGAGGGGAACTGAGGGAAGGCAGACAGTACATTTGTGATGATGTTAAGAGAACAGAGAAGAGAAGCAAGACGATCTGATGAGTAGCTATAATATACAGTTCTCCACCGGGGAGAACAGCCTGTCAGAAGCGTTTGAGCAAAGGAACACATGTCTGACATGCAGAGGCATAGGTTATTGGTAAGTGATGGAATGGAATAGGGATTTTTAAAGAGAATAGGTAGCAATGGAATTTTTTTAATACAGGAAGAAATCTATGATCTGAGAAAACAAAGCAAAACATTACCTTAGCAATGAGGGATTGAAAAAGATAAATTTTAATGTTTTAATTTATTCTAATTAAATAGCATTTTAGGGAGCATCTAGTGCCATCTGTTCAGTGCTTGGCTAGGGGAGACTCATGAGAACCTGCATAGAGCCATATGCATAAAGTATATCACATCAACATTGCAAATATGCACAGCTGGGCAAACAGAAGAAACACACGGAGGAGTCTGGACCAGGCACACAGATCTCTGTTTTTCTTCGTTCCTGGGTGTGATCTCATATGTGAGATCATATTCTCTCTTATTATGAAATATGCAGTATTTTTTATGAGATGTCTTCTCTACGAAAAGTTGTCAGAGGCCAGCCACATAGATATTCCCCACTTAGCAAGTAGCAAAAATCCCACGTTCCCTGAAGCTGTCCATCACAAACCATTGCATGGGGCTTTCTTTACACACAGACACTTTGCCAGTTATAGAAAGCTTTGGAAGTCAAGCCAAGAGCTAGCGAAGAGTCCAACTTTACAATCAAAATAGTCAAATGGATGTCTGCTGTGTTAGCTGTTTTCTGAGAAGTAAATTACTTTCTGAAAAGCAAAACTAGCCATGAATATTTATATTTCATATATATTTAGTTGGTAAAAATATGTCAACTTTGTTCTGTAATGGTTTCAGGTTGATATTAACTAGAGTTTAAAACCCTGAATGTACCTGATTCCCTCTGCTATTAATACAATTGAATTATGGCTTATGTAGTAAGTAAGAAAAGAAACCATAAAGCTATGACTTCAATATCTCCCTCAGATACCAGGAAAATAATAAAAAGTATAATCATACTTACTGGATAACACTTGAAATGTAAATGAAGAAAATATCTAATAAAAATTGGAAAAAAAAGAGTAGGTAACGTGAAAAAAAAAAAGAAAGAAAGAAAAAGGCTCCTGACTGTATGAAGACAGACGGACAGACGGACTGCTGGGAAACACCTACCTACCTGCACACTATTTGCAGATGACCAGTGTCCTATGCTTCTTTTTTTTTTACAAATAAACTCGAGGCAAGAAAAAAATAATCATCCTAGAATTTATTAAATGATATTCCACTTATATTTTAAATCAGGCAACAGTATAGAGTTAATGCTTTCTGGCATTTGCATGAGATTTTTTAAATATAAAAGCTGATGAAAATAGAATACTAATATGAGGAATGAAAGTTGTCAGAACTTGAAAGGACAGTGTTGAAAAATGTAGTTGATAAACTTATGGAAGCCAGAAACACAGCACATTGCAATTATATGTATACTATAAATGCAGTTAGAATATTTTATGCAAAAATCACAGTATCAATTTACCCTGATAACTGAAGGGTGACAGAGTAAGAATGCTTCAGTTTTAAGTCAGAAAATGCCCATGCTCATTGTTTATCTTTTATCAGCTTAACTTGTAGGAATAACAGATACATCTACCAAGCAGAACAGATGTTGACAGGTGGTTGCAAAACTAGATTGTTTTCCCTCAGGGATACTTCTATCTGATCACTTCTAGCTTTTGGTTAAGATTATGTGTCCATCTATATATGACATATAGATATAAAATAAGGATATGCCTTCCATAATTCCTAGCAAGACACAGAGCCTTTAGGCCAAAAGTTCATCAAGACAAAAATATGCTTCTTCATATTCAGTGGAGGGAAAAGCTTTTATTTCCAGGTGCCAAAAATGAGAATTATGCACAAATGACAAGCCATCATCTTTTGGTTGACTTTAAAATTATATGATTATAATGGTACAGCATAAACAAAAACATTTAATGCATTTTGTGTACTGAGTTGCAGAAATAGTCCAAAAGGACACTCAGGACCTCAATTAAAATATGCATCCCAAACACTAGTTGTGTTGTTAGAACCACTAATCCAGTTAAGGCAATGCATGCACTGTGGTCCACTTTATAGTTTCCCATAATGTAACAAAAAGACACAGTTTCGCTGCCCTGTTATTTTTATATGCAACCTTGATAAATACTTTTTATGGCTTGGGGAAAAACTTTGTTAAGCTGCCCTTCTGCAAAGTAGTTCAGAAAAAAATGGGTTGTCTATAAAGTAAATATTACCATGATGAATGGCTTTCTCTACCGTCATGACAGAAGACTGTACACAGGTAGGGAAAGCAGATTATATAGAGGAGCTCCCGTTGCCAGAACTATGCCAGTTGTTTTTACATTTTAATCTCCCCAAATCCTCACCTATAGTCTAAAGCATGACTGCTTATTTATGTTGCTCTCAATCTTGGTCAGAGAAGGCACTTATTGCAATAGGTCATGGCTAATACATATAATTGTTTGAGTAGTCATGACTGAGTTTGAAGTTTGATAAACATAACTGTTTGAATATTAAGAGTAAACAACTGGCACTGCCTAACCATTCATGGGACATCTATATCACCCACTGCCCTTCCCATGAAGACTCAGGGAACAACAAGGGATAGGAGGCAGAAAGAAGGAAAGAGCCGGAGCACGGGGGAGGGGTGTGTGTAGTGCTTTATTCTAGACCAACATGGATGCTGCACACTTAAACTCACAGCAGATATCGTTACCAACTCAAGATCAAGCCAGTTAAATATTTCAGCATCCATGGGATATATGGAGCTACCAAAGCCCCACTTCTAGCTAAGAAGGTATTGGCAGTTGGTGGCTGCTGGATGAGAGTCTGTTTTCTATGATAGGTGGGTAGCCACAGGTAGGTTGTTCTTTCTTTAGTGGATGGCACCATACACATGTGCTCATTCTTGGCATTATTTTGATTCAGTGGACTGATCAAGGAAGAACCAATTGCTATGTCCTGTTTTCCCACTGATGAAAATTTGACCTCTAAGGGATGAAGTAGAAAACTCTGGTAACGTGGCTTCCTGTGGGAAAACCATCAACAGCAGATCATACTGTATGCTGGTCTACATTTATAAGATTTTGTACAGATGTATTTTATTTAATGAAAAAGTGAATGTGAGGGGATGGAAAGATGTTCAGTGGTTACGAATGTGTACTACTCTCGCAGAGGATCCAAGTTCGGTTCTCAGCATCAATGCTGGGTGGTTCACAACAGCCTGTAACTCTAGCTCAAGGGGATCTGATGATCTCCTCTAGCACCCACTGACACCTGCTCATGTAAACACACCTTCAGTTCGTGTTTAGTTAAAAGTAAAGTCAAATCTAATAAATACAAATAAACGAGGAAAATTAAAAAAATACTCCAGAATATCATAGGAAATTATAAGTCTCCATTCAGACATTACAGCTGGCTCATACCAGATAAAGACATCTTTTAGTAGCAAAGCAAGAATAATTTTCTGCTGTCTCACTTTTCTCTCCTTTATTGCAGTTATTCACACGATATTCATCGTTGAGATTTCTCATAGTTCTAACTCGGTTTTATAGCCATTTTACAATTATCTGGAGTGTACTCAACAATATTGTAGGAAAAATCTCACTTCCTTTTCAGTTCATTTGAAACTAAGTTCTGAAAAATAGGTACCCCCCCCCCTTTGTCATCTCTGGTTTTCTATTGATTTAATTTTTCTAGAACTCAAAATACTCAATGTATTCTGTGATAGCAAAATGTGTCCATTAAAATATATCCAATTATGGATATTATTGAACTAACATGATAAAGAGGGTATGAATCCAACTATAGAGGATGTTAGTCCTTTGATACACAATGTAATTACCTGTGTCCTAGTTAAAAAATAACATCTAATGGGTTGAAAATAATAAATCTAGAAGTCTGATATGTGTGGTTAGCCTACACTTCATTTTCTATTGCCTTGAACTGTCCTGAGTCAATAGCTCTCCAATAGCTTGAATCTTTTTCTGAGCAATGCCTCTTTAAATAGACCTAATACTTCAGGAGAACAGGAGTCACAGGATGCCTTGATATATACAAAATTCAGCCTACAAACACTGAAAGCTATTTTGCCTTAAGGGCTGTTCCCCTTATTTGAGAAGGAGAGATTCCTAGTATGGGAAGAAAGGAAGCACTAGGTAAGGGTAGTAAGATAAGAACTTACAACTCATTGGAGAAGATGGCAGTGTTGCCGATAATTGACCTACTGACATTATTTAGACAGTGTACAGCATACTGACAAACCAGTGGGAGAATATGGGATCAGTCCATAAGCTTAACAGTCACCATATGCTACATGCTTCTATAGGATTTAGTCTAATTCTATCCCCAGATGGACAAATGGTTTCAAACTTGGATAGAGATCCCAAAATCTTAACAAGATTTTCCACTTGTTAGTTATTTTGGGGGAACTCAAGATTAACATGTGCTGTGATGGTTTCGGTTAACAATGCAATATCCAGAGAAACATTCTCAGAATAATTTGGATCCATCCCATAAACAACCACCAAACCCAGACACAATTGCAGATGCCAACAAGAGCTTGCTGACAGGATCCTGATATAGCTGTCTCCCGAAAGGCTGTCAGTGCCTGACAAATACAGAAGTGGATGCTCACAGCCATCCATTGATGTAACACAGAGTCCCCAATGAAGGAGCTAGAGAAAGGACCTAAGGAGCTGAAGGGGTTTGCAACCCACTAGGAGGAACAACAATATGAACTAACCAGTGCCCCCAGAGTTCCCAGGGACTAAAGCACCAACCAAAGAAAACATGGTGGGACTCATCATGGATCTAGCTGCATATGTAGCAGAGGATGGCCTATTCGGTCATCAATGGGAAAAGAGGCCCTTGGTCCTGTGAATGTTCTATGCCCCAGTACAGGAGAGTGCCAGGGTCAGGAAGCTGGAGTGGGTGGGTTGGTGAGTAATGGGAGGCGGGTGGGGATGGGGGGGCTTCAGAGGGGGAACCGGGAAAGGACATAGCATTTAAAGTGTGAATACAGAAAATATCTAATAAAAAAATAAAATAATTAAAATTAAAGAAGGCAATACAAAATTGATTCTGGCAGAAATAGGGATTCACACCAGCCTTAAAATACAGGTTGTCAGTTTCATTGAATATTTTCAATGCTGTCTTTTCATTCCTGGCTAACAGAAAATTTGTGGCTAAAGACTGTTTTTGTGTCATGACTGATTGCCTAAATGGGAACATGCTGTGGCTGTCATGGGCTCAGTTCTGTCCTCATCTGTCTCATCTGAAACATGTGAAGCTTCTTTACACTTTAAAGCTCCTTTCAAGAACATCATTGACTTTGAAAAGTGTTTGCAGAGGTAAGTGTCAAAATCTAATAGGACCATATGCATACCTTAAGGAAAGATTTTCACTTATCATTTCCTCTTGTATCTTAATACTTAACATCTTTCAAAAATATTAAAGGCAAATATCACATAAATATGATTGTCCTCTTTTGAACATGTTATTTACATTGTGAATTTTCTTGGGTAGATGGTTAGAATTCTAGTAGAAATGCATACTTGTGTTATTTTTCATTTGTTAATGTTTATTATATTTTTTTGTTTATTCTACTGAGACAGAGTTTAATCTTTCCCTGGCTGTGGTTGAACACATGACCTGTGCATTCTCTAAGGCTTGCCTGAATTTATATCAATCCTCTTACTTCTGCCTTCCAAGTTCCAGGACTACCCTTTCTCATATTAACTTGGAGTCTGGTGATCTGAATTCTAAAACTCTTGTTTATGAGATAAGCACTTTAACTATTGAGCCATTCTAAAACTTTCCTTTTATTTCATTTATTTGTTTATAGGATTGAGGATAAAATTCACAATCCATGAACTCCAGTACCATGCCAATGAATTATATCCTTACTCTGACATATTTTATTGCTTGTTCTCATTACGAATGTTTGTAGTTCCAAATTCAAACAAATATGGGACAGGACAGAGCAATCTATAAATTCCCAAGGTAGCATTTCTCCCTTCAGCTTTTAAATGGCTTATTAAGCACAAATAACATAATAGTAAAATTTGACTTTTGAAAGTATACAGTTAGTACAGTTTGATGTCCACAAATACTCATATAACTGTTTTGTTTTATCCACAAATTGAATGGACCCAGTCATTGTGTGTGCCCAAACCAAGTTTTTTGGTAACTCTCCCTGACCTCATGATCTTAGTCCTCCATGGTCACCATATTCAGAAAGTCCCCTTTTCTAAAAAAGCGATTAAGGAATAATTTGTTTCTTCTAGAATTTTATACAATCGGTCATTAGCTTTCCATTGTTGTTACATAATACTTTAAAAATCAGGATAAGGGAAGAATTCATATCTTGGCTCAAGACTTTAGAGTCTTCTGTTTGCGAGTCTCTTGACTATCAGGCTTTTGGCACAGCTGAACATCATGACAGAGAAAGCATGATGGAGCAAAGAGAGAAGCAATAGGAAACAAAAATGTAGCCCAAGAGAATCTATTCTTTCCAGCTATGTCTGAAATCCTAAAGTGTGTACCAGTTGTACCACAGGCTGATGGCCAAGCCTCAGAACATGGTCTTTGGGAGGCCATTACAAATGACATCACAGGGTGTTAACTCTTCCTGGAGCTCCTTTTGCTGGATGTGGTCATTTGAGATGTAGTTGTGATGCTGTCTGGGTCTGTAGCTCCCCTTTTGCTTCCTCAAGTTCCTTCCACTGTTGGGGAACTCCAGAGTCCTTTTATCCGCAAACCTCTTTGTAAGCATTTGAACTTTCCCCAGTGGTTGGTTTCTACAAAAAAGCACCTGCAAATATATATGCTGTACAAATCATTGCAGAGGCATATGTTCAGTTCTTATGGAGAACTACCTATAAATAAAATAGATAGATAGATTGCATGGTGTTAAAATTTATAAGAAACTTCCAGATCATGCTGTTCAGAAGTCCTATCCAGACCAAGATGACAAGCAAAATTAAAGGCCTTCTCAATATAAAATGTCTATTCCATTTCACATACCACATGATTTTAATTATTAATTAATTAAAATATTAAATATATTTTAAAAATATTTAAACATTAAAATATTTTAAAGCATTATAAAAATACTTTAAATGAAAAAAAAATTCTCACACCGAAATTATACAGGCCAAAGACTGTATAACTCAAGGAACTTCTATAGAGAGTAGTCAGTAGCAATGGAAGCTATGGCACGTCACACTGGATTTTATATTTTTACTATCAAATGTTTTTATGTACTTACCTACCACTAACACTGGAAATCCAACAGTTTTCTAGTTGACTATATGGGGTCTTTTGGTAAAGAATCACATCACATATAAATAGGTATAATTTCCTTTTCAAGGTATTTTATCCCTTTAATGAATTTTTCTCATCTAAATGCTGTATCTGAGTCTCTGAACACTACTATATCAAATATGAGAGGGGAGAGTGGACAGTTTTGTCTCATTCCTGATTTAAAAGGAAATTGTCTCAGTTTCTCTTCTAAGAATGCATCACATTGATTGTATAATGTTTAAACTTACAAGAATCTTCCAGATCATGTGATTTAATATTGCTTAAAAGTCCTTTCTAGACCAACAAGGCAAGGAAATAAGAGTCTTTTCTAGAAGGAAAGGGTCATTCATGTTTGCATATCACATAATTTATATATAGAGAAACAGATTTTGCATAGTAGGTTAGGAATATTAATTTCAGATTCAGGGAGGTTACAGGCTACAAAATTCATATGAGGACTTCAGTCTGGATCCTCAGGACTTGCAGACAACGCTGTGAACAATGGCATATGCCTTACATCTTAGCTGTAGGGAACTGGAAGCAGAGGCTAGTCTCGATAAATCCATGAGCTCCAGGTTCAGGGAGACATCTTGTCTTGAAATACAAAGACAAAAGCAATAGAAGATAACTGACATGGAATCTGGGATCTGTGCTTGTATGCATGTGAATACCCACACACATGTGCAGGCACACACAAACAGAAAAAGATTGATTAGGGAGCTATGCTCAAAGCACTTTAGTATTTGTTTTATTGATTAATTTTGTGCACTGTGATGCTGTTGGTGTATGTTTACTGGCACATGGGATCCTCACACAGCAAGTGCACTTACCCATAAAGCCATCTTTCCATTCCCCATATTTATCAAATTACCACAGAATATCACATAAATGGGTAAACATGTCAATTAATAAACAGAAAATTCCAAGTAAATGAATGAAGAGCGAACGGAATATGAAAATGGAAAAAGACAGATTTAGACTCAGCATTTCGAGTTAGTCATTTTGTGACTAGAACAATTTATCTGACATAAACAAAGAAGCAAAATTGTGCCCGGAGGCTCCCGAGGTTCCAGTTTACCGCTAGCTGGCCCCATTTTTTTTAGGATGCTGACAAGGAAGAAGGTCAGATTGGACAGGCACAGTAGAGGATGCTATCCTCACAATAACTAGGAAGAAGACACTGAGAAGAAGAGCTCAGAGGCAAGGTATATCCTTTAAAGACCCCATTGACCATTTCCTCCAGGTAGGTACCACTCTCATTTAATTTCTTTCTTTTTCATTATTTATTTGTATTCACATTGTGTGTGAATTGTAGCTCCCCACTTCTCTCCTCCCAGCCCCACTCTTGCAAATCCCCCATTACCCTCTCCCCATACTCCTCAGAGAAGGGGAAGCCCCTGTGGGTACCATCTTACCCTGGGACATCTAGTCCAGCAGGTCTAAACACCGCCTCTCCCTCTGAGGCTCAACTCGGCAGTCCAATGGCTGGCAACAGAGTCAGAGGCAGCCCCAGCTCCAATTGTTAGGTGAACCACATGAAGACTAAGATGCACATCTGCTACAAATGTGTGTGTGAGGGGGGATGGGGAGTCCTAGGTCCAGCCCTTGCATGCTCTTTGGTTGGTGGGTCAGTCTCTGTAAGCCCCAATGGGTCAAGGTTAGTTGACTCTGTAGGTCTTCTTGTCGTGTCCCTGACCTCTTTGACTCACTCAATTCTATTCTCCACTCTTCCACAAGACTTCTTAAGCTCTGCCTACTGCTTGGCTATGCATCTCTGCATCTGTTTCCATCTGCTGCTGGGTGAAGCCTCTCAGGAGTCAGTTATGCTAGGTTTCTGTCGGCAAAAATAGCAGGCTATCATTATTAGTGTCTGCTCTGTCCCACAGGATGGGTCTCATTTTGGGCCAGTCATTGGTTGTCCATTCCCTCAGTCTCTCTGTCTTTATCCCTGTTAATCTTGTTGGCAAAAAAATTTTGAGTTAAAGGTTTTGAGGGTGGGTTGATGTTACTCTCCTTCCACTAGAGTCTTACCTAGCTTCAGGAGGTGGTCACTTCTATTTCTATATCCTCTGCTGATAGGAATCTCAGCTAGGGTTACCCCTATAGACTCTGCATATCTTTCCCCAATCTAGGTCTACAGCTGGACCCACAGATGACTCCCACCCATTTCCAGCTCTCCCCCATCCCCCTACAACTGGTTGACATCCCCATAGCCCTCCTCATCCCATTTCACACCCAGCTCTCTCTCTCCATCCACTTCTGGTGACTATTTTGTTTCTCCTTCTGAGTGAGATACACACATCTTCCCTTGGGTTCCCTTCTTACCCAGTTTCTTTGGGTTGTGGATTGTAGCATGGCTATCCTGCACTTTATGACTAATGTCCAAAGTCTGGGTCTGGATTACCTCACTCAGGATGATATTTTCAAGTTTCATCAACTTTCCTGTAAATTTCATGCTGTCTTTGGTTTTAATAGCTAAATAGTAATCCACTGTGTAGATGTACCTTATTTTCTTTAATCATTTTTCAGTTGAGGGACATCTAGGTTGTTTCCAGTTTCTGACTATTATGAATAAAGCTGCTATGAACATAGTTGAGCAAATATCTCTGCAGTATAGTGGGGTGTCTTTTGTGCATATACCCAGGGGTGTCTTGAGAAACCACCAATTGGATTTCCAAAGTGGTTGTGCAAGTTTGCACTGCCCCCCAGCAATGGAGGAGTGTTTTCCTTGCTCTATATCCTCACCAACATGTGCTGTCATTTGAGTTTTTGTTCTTAGCCATTCTGACAGATGTAAGATGAAATCTCAAAGTTGTTTTGATTCACATTTCCTTGATGACTAAGAATCCTGAAGATTTTCTTTAAGTGTTTCTTTTTTTATAATTAATCAATCAGATTTATGTTTCAATAAAATCACAATTTATAAAATGCCAATGCAATAATTTCTTTTTTTTCAATTTTTATTATATATTCATTTACATTTCAAATGCTATCCCAAAAGTCCCCTATACCCTCCCCCCTCCCGCCCTGCTCTCCTACCCACCCACTCCCACTTCGTGGCCCAGGCGTTCACCTGTACTGGGACATATAAAGTTTGCAAGACCAAGGGGCCTCCCCTCCCAATGATGGCTGACTAGGCCATCTTCTGCAACATATAGATTATTGAGAATTCTCTGCTTAGCTCTATACCCAACCCCCACCTTTTTAAAATTTAGTTATTTGGTTTCTTGGTGTCTAACTAAAGGATATTAGTCTTTAGTTAGATATAGAGTAGGTGAAGATCTTTTCTCAGTCTTTCGGCTGCATGTTGTTCTGTTCGTGGTATCCTTAGCTTTGCAAAGGTTTTCAGCTTTATATGTCCCATTCATTAATTGTTGATCTTAATGTCTGAGCTCTTGGTTTTCTGTTCAGGAATTTGTTTCTTGTACCAATGAGTTCAAGGCAGTTCCCCACATTCTCTTCTTTTAGATTTAGTGTGTCTGATTTTATGTTGAGGTCTTGGTCCACTTGGTCATGAGCTTTGTGCAGGGTGATAGATATAGGTCTATTTGCATTCTTCTACATGCAGACATCCAGTTCGACCGGGACCATTTGTTGAAGACATTTTCTTTTTCCCTTTGTATGGTTTTTGGTTCTTTGTCAAATATCAAATAGTCATAGGTGTGTGGGTTGATATCTGGGTCTTTGATTCTATTCCATTGATCAATATGTCTGTTTTTATGCCAAACCCAAGCAGTTTTTATTCCTATTGCTCTATAATATAGTCTGAAATCAGAACTGGTGATACCTCCAGAAGTTCTTATAAATAGCTTACTATAGAAGGATCATAGGCAGCCCCATTTTAGAGTAGGCAAAATTGAGGGTCAGAAAATGGAGTTATTTCTAAAGACCCACATTTGTAATATAGAAGCAAAAACTGTTAGCTCTGTTCTTTTTATTTCAGACTTGGCCAGAAAATATGCCTAAAGAGAAGTGTCATTATAATGGACAATAAATACAGATTTTGTTCAAAGGTGTTTTTAGCAGAAATTTTACTCAGTTATTTTGGTTTGTTTATACAAATAAAAAAAAAGATTAATGAGTACTCACTAAAGCAACTATTTTAATTGAAACTTATGTGATATTGTCTTATCTCACATTTCAGGTTTGAAGAAAAGACTGTTTTTATGTAAAATTTTAGTTTATATAGTTTCCATGACTTTTTCCTTTCATCATTAAAGACAAAGACACCTGGAAAAGAAAACCACATTTGGTAAAAAAATTACTTGTTTAAAGTTGTTAACTGTGATTTTCAAGTCAGGATTTTTCTGTCTTATAATCCTTTTACAAATTAAATCAGTTAGCACTCTTGGATTTATCTCTTCTAAAATAAAATTATACACCTTGGAAGATAATTTTTAAATTGGAGTCATGACTCATATCTTCCTTTGAAACTAGGTAAAGTCCAACTTTGACAGGTTAATTAAAATATAATGAAAACTTGCAATATTCTGTGATTCAAATAAATGGAGGGTTAGGAATTGAGTCCAGATACCTTAATTCTAGAACCCATTAGCCTAACCATTATTTCTTACAAAGTCATATGTTCATTTGTTTTAATTTGCTACTAGCAAAGGTTATTCGTGAAAAAGTTTTGTTCTAGGTCAAAGTGTTAGACATAGTTTAAGCATTTAGATTGCATAGTATTACTGCAGTGGGTAATTGAGAAATGCTAAGTATTTTAGAGAATGAATTTGCAGAAGATGATGGTTTCCTTGCTGACTATTTTCCTACTTTGGGGTCCAGTTCAGGTTCCCAAGAGATCACTTTTATGGCTAACCTTCAGAGAAAACTTCATATCCATAAGTAGAACATAGAAAACTGTTACGAATGTAATTAGAAAGTGCTTGGGAGTTCCTAAAAGAGTGTAGATTTTACTTTTACTTCTTTGAATGTAAAGCAAGGACTTTCCAGTCCAATCATCGCAAAATATAACATCAGCGTGACATTTATTCTTACAAGGTTTGAGTAGAGAAATAGACAGAATACACAAAATTTCCCATTCACTTAATTTCCTTGATATAATGGCACACTCACTTTTATATTTTAACAGGTTGGCTTTGTTTCTTTTCTGTTGCAGTGATGAGATACCATAACCAAGGCAATTTATAGAAGAAGATGTTCATTTGAGGCTTACAGCTTCAGAGGGTTAGTTAGAGTCCATGACTATCATGGTGGGGAGCATGGCAGCAGGCAGGCAGGTATGATGCTGGAGCAATAGTGGAGAGCTTGCATCTTGATACACAAGTACGAGGCAGAGAGATAATGGAATGTTATGGGCTTTTTCATCCAAGGGCAAATCCTTTTGCTTTATTGGAAATTAAAGTAGAACAACTTATCTATATATCTATCAACTTACTTTGTATTAGCTTATCATCAATTATTTATCATCTTCCTTCTATAATATAACTTTTTATAATCATCAATAATCTATTATATATCTTTTTATAATTTATCAATCAATTATCTAGTATTTATCTGTATATCTATGTATTTAGCTGACTTCCATCTATCTGTGACTCTATTTGTCACCTATAAGCTATGTTTCTGTAATCTATCAATTATCAATGTATTTATCTATCTTCCATCTATCATTCATCACAAATTATCTCTCATTTTCTATCATTTATAAACCATATATCACTTATCTATCTACCTACCTATTCATTTATTTTTATTTTTATCAGATATTTTCTTTATTTACATTTCAAATTTTATCCCCTTTCCTCAGTTCCCTTCCAACCCCCTCCCATCACATCCCCCCCTCTCCCTGATCACTAACCCTCCCACTCCTGCTTCCATGTCCTTGCATTCCCTTACACTGGGACATCGAGCCTTCCTTCATAAGACCAAGGGCCTCTCCTCTCACTGATGTCCTACAAGGCCATCATCTGCTACATATGCAGCTGGATCCTTGTGTCCCTCCATGTGTACTCTTTGGTTGGTGGTTTAGTCCTTGGGCTCTCTGGGGATTCTGGTTGGTTCCTATTGTTTCTTAGGAGGCTGCAAACTCCTTCAGCTCCTTGGGTACTTTCTCTAGCTCCTCCATTGGGGACCCTGTGCTCAGTCCAATGGATGGCTGTGAGTGTCCACTTCTGTATTTGTCAGGTACTGGCAGAGCCACTTAGGAGACAGCTATACCAGGCTCCTGTCAGCAAGCACTTGTTAGCATCCACAATAGTGTCTGGGTTTGGTAACTCTATATGTACCTACCTACTTATCTATCAGTCTATCATCTCTCTAATTTATGACCTGTCTCTCTTTTATAATTCTAAAGATTAAACACATTTACATATATAATTATTAATAATTTTATTCAGTGCTAACATTAATCTTTCCAAATTGAGCACAGTCATTCAGGTTTAACCTTATCAGAATCCCAATTGGTTGCTTCTACCTGTTCCATCATAAAGAAAAATACATATATGCATACATATGTACAGGTGGTGGGGTGAGAAGCCAGTGACTGTACACACCACTTGTGGAAGGGGTGACTACTAGAAGGAGAACGGAACTGAAAACCATTGCAATATTACTACTTGCCCATCATCTGAGGTGCTTTCCTTGAGCATGTGTTTTGCAGAACTAGTAAGTAAATGTAGACTAATTATGATCTGCTCTATAGTCGTGATATTTTAGTAACAGGGTCATTCTTTCCCCTACATTCTTCCAGACATATTCTTGAATAAGTCTTTTGTTTCTTTAGGAAGAAACTATAATTATTCTATAATTACTCTAATATTCTAAATATTGGCTCTGGTTTCATCCACTTACATCCTCATGATATGATCACTCATCTTGACGCCATTGTTCCATTGTCATTTTCTGGATGTTCTAAAGCTCACACTTTCATCACTTCCCTCTGAAGCTCCTAACAATTTAAACATAATTCCATAAATTTGTAGAGTAAATGAGCACATCTTCATTGACACCAAGTCCTCCGGCCCATACACTGTACCACCTTTCCTCTCTCCATTATGTCTCTCACATCCTCCCTCCCCAAACCAGAATCCAACAGCCATCATCAGAGTCTTCTCCTGGCAATACATAGTAAGTACACTTTATCCCCTTTTGTTTGTCTTAAGTAAACTTTCAGAAGAACATTGGATATGTTACATCCAATTTCTCCTGCCTCTGAACCAACTCACTCTTAAGTCCTTCTGATAAAAACGTACAATGATTTTGATTATCCCTACTTAAATTATTCATCATAATTTTCCAATAGACAACACTGCTTCCAAGCAATACCTCAACTGACATGGAAACTTAAGGTTCTTTGGAAAGTCAGTTGTGTTGGATGGTGTTTTGCTAAATCAAACACATGAAGGAACATTTCGATGAAGTGGACACAGGTGAAAGGGCATTTCCCTAAGGCAGACTTGTGAAGGGATGTTTTGTTGAAGCAGACACAGGTGAAAAGATAGTCTGCTAATGTAAGCACACAGGTGAAAGGATATTCTGCTAAAACAAGCACGTGAAAGGACACATGATGAAGGATTCTTTGCTAATGACATAGAATTATTGGCCTACCTTATATTTCATAGTTGAGCTCCAATTCTTGGGACTCTGTAGAGAGAAATTCACCAAAAAAATCTTCTGATAGTGTGCTACCATTTCTTGCCACTTCCTTGGACTCAGACTGATTGGCAGAGTGATGTCAGCTGAGAGAGTGTGACTTGGAGTTTTGCTAAATCAAACTCAAGTGCTGAGGTATGCCATGAGGTGAGACAGGACCAATGGAGGACACATGTTTGGAGGGAGTATAAACAGGACTCCACAGACAGTGATTGGGCTAGGATTGTTTCTAAAGTTAGCTGTGCAATGCTTGTTGGTCTTGCTGAGAAAGGTGCAGGCAAGAACTCCTGGGTTCCTGTTGGTCCCCCCCCCTCCCAGGACTCATGCTGAGGCTGAGGCCTGGACCTCTCTGCTAGGTAGTGCGGCCTCTGCCGATTTGTGTTTGCTATCCCAACTCTGCCGAACTGGAGTGCTGGTATATCCATGAAGTGTTTGCAAGTTAATGGAGCTGCCACTCATGACCTGTGAACTGAACTGCCAATTTCTTGACAACACAGATGGGAGTTGCTCCAAAGAATCATTTATAAACAGGTCTACTTCTTCCATATCCTTTCTTTCCCACTACATTTGGTGACGGGATAGAAGGGAGGGTAAAGAGTTTAAGAACCACCGTTAAAAGTAGGCTTTGAAAAAAATTAAAGTTACATTTAACTTTCCTGGTCAACCCTGACTCTCTCTCTCTCTCTCTCTCTCCATCGCCCACCTGTCCTCTCATTTAACTGTAACTCATCTGGATGTACTATATCACATTTTATTGAGGAAATAAATCATCACAAATAAATATAGTATTTTAATGTAGCTGGCATTCTGCTAAAGAGTAGATTATACAGTTTTAGGCTTTTATGGAAGGACAGCACTTCTATTAATTCCCTGGATTCCTACCATTTCTGGACAAGAATGGTTCCTTCCCTGCAACTATTCTCTATAAATATTATTTATATTATCCTAAATATAACTAATCCTCATTTGATTGTCCTAACCACCATACATATGGTACTATCTTTCACTAAACAAAACAAAACAAAAAACAGATGGGAAGGAGAGAAAGCTCAGTGGTTAAGCTCATGAGATATTTTTAGAGGACCTAGGCTGGACAACTAGCACTAAGGTGGTAACTCAAGACCATCAGCAGCTAGAGTTCCAGGGGATACAATGCCTTCTTCTAGCCTCTGTGGGTGCTTCATGTATGTGGTACACAGACAAACACGCAGGCAAAACATCACTGCTCATAAAATAAAAATAAATGAGTAAAAAAACAGACTAAATATCTGTATGCCTCCTTCATTTCCTTTATATCATCAAAGGAAAATGCCTTCGATGGGCTGTCTGTATCTATCGTTTCCATTTGTTTTCTTAGGAGAACTCCAGGAATAGGTTTACATCATTGTATGTTTGAAATATAAGATGTTCTAACCATATTTAATTATGACTACTGGATGTTAGTATTCAACCTGTTCATTGTTGAGGCCACATAGTGCCGTAGAATGATGAAGTTAACTATGGACATTTCAGAGTCTCAGTAAAGGGAACTGAGTTGGGGATACATTTAATTGGCCTGGGAGGGCTTGCCGGATAGGGTGGTTCACAGTGACTTCTTTGTATATGTAGCTTTCAGCAATCCAGGTCTAAGAATGAACCTTACAGAATACTATATCCAACCACATACTACTCTAAAGTCAGCTTGTCCAGAACATAGGATGCATTCCAGCTCTCATGGACTTTCATAAGTGATGGACCTTACCCCTGGAGCCCTTCTCCCTTCCAGTGATGATGGCACCTTTGTCCTACAGCCAACAGATAGCTTGCCAATGCTGAGTATTCCTCATCCTGCTTCGGGGTGCATCTACCATCTGTGCTAACCTCCAGGGACGACCTAGTTAAGCTTAACAAAATGTGACTGTTTTATTTTTGTCTTCTTCTTTCTCGTGACCTCATCTTCATATTCATGAGGTTTCTTGCTACTTTCTTGGTCTAGGGATCAACTACATGAGAATTACCTAGGGCACTTTGACATTAGAGACAGGCACAGTTGCAGGTCTGTTGACAAAGGTATCTAGGGATTGGGAAAGGATGGATACTATATAAAATGTCCCACAATCACTATTCACACAGGAGCAACAATGGTAAATGTAACTTGGGAAGAAGAATTTGACTTAATGATAAGTGTTGGGATTTAGATATAATATTTCTTTCCGTTCTTTACAACCATACATACAAGAAAAGCTCTGCTGTGGTTTCTTTCTGTCTGAGCCCCCTTTTTTAATATGAATAACTAATTTCCTCTGGGCATCTGTTACAGTGGTGAGCAGTCCAAACATTCTTATAGAAATATTTGATTAAAAAATCATGTGAATATCATTATGTTTTTCTTATGATCCCTTTGAGGTACCAAGATAGTTGTTAAGATGTAAATTCTGTGGATTATGATACAGTTCCCTCTGTGTTCATGTTGGAAAATAAATTTCGTATTTTTTACTTATGAATAATTCATATATAGGAAATATGAAAAGGAGAGAATATGCTTATGTCTCCATATAACATAGCTTCATCGGCTCCTGATTTGAAAGTCATAGCATTCAACTGGAACCTCTATAGAATCTGGATATTTATGGCTTTAAATACAGAGGCAATTACTTGTTTATGTAATCAATTTCTCAAACTCAGGGGAAAACGAAACACAGAATTTTTTTCTCAATTAAATTTAAGATTTTTCTTCGACTAGAAAGAGACAGATGTAGCTGTAGCTACTATCACCTGTTTCAGAAAGGTGACTTAATGATGCTAGAGTGAAAAATTGCTGCCTTTATCCTCTTTACATCGACCCCTGAGATTACACTGTTTTGGGACTTGATTCAGTGCAGAAGAGAAAGCTTTACTGAGCAAGAAATATTAAGAGGGCTAGAGCTGAGAGAGACTGTGAAATAGGCATAATTTGTCTCTGTTGTTCCCAGCTGTGGTTTTTAGATGCTTCTCACTTCTGCAATGTGAATACCTGCATGCCTGGCTTCACATGCTCATGCTGGAAGCTTTTCTCACTGCCCTAAGGCAAATATTTGAAAGGGAATTTAATAATGAGGGAGCTAGGACGAAACAGAGGAAAGGAAAGGGGGGCATTGGAAGCCAATGAGGCTAGCCAATCAGTGAGCATGGTGAATAGACACACACACACACACACACACACTCACTCACACACACACACACACACACACACACACTCACACACACACACACACACACACACACACACACCCTGCACACACATGTGACTCAAAAGATCATGTGGAGAGTAATCCAAGAGGATACAGAAAGTCCACCCCTGAACACTATAAACCCACACGCATGCCTACCCATACACACATGTCCATACACACTGGACCACAGATCAAAAACAAAAGAATGCACACAACTAAGTATCCTGAACATAGAAATGAAGACTGTTATAAAACTTTATTGTAAATGGCCACCTTTCAGGAATTGTCATCTGACCTCAGAAGCCAGCATTATGAGGCGACATGGCAGAATCAGCCACAATAATTTCAACAAAGGGTATTACTTGACACACCTTAATGTGCTGGTTTGTTTCTCCTGCCTGTCTGGAAAAGCATGATTATTCTCTCTTGAAATGGGCTCAAGGGCTAATGATTTTCTCAGCTTGGTATTTAGAGCACAGTGATCTTGCCTTTCTTCCTGGCAAGTGTGGGAAAAGTGCTGACAGACACTGGGGCAGTATTTTTATATAGTGGCTATTTGATGTGCAGGTGTCAGCGCCTCAGCCAGCCCTTTTCCACAGGGAAGCCTGCATGCAGGTGTAAACACAGAGTCAGCAAAAGGACACAGGTGTTAAGAAGAGTGATCAGACACCTCTCTTTAGGGTCCACCTCCACACACAATCTTTACTCCATAATCATCCAGGATTCCTGATCACACACTTAGAACTGGACATATACTTCCAAACCTTACATTTATTATTTTTTAACTGTAAATCCAGAACTAGGTAAGTACCCTCTAACTTTATTTCAGATTTGATTCTCCAACTACATACAAAAAGTAGAACCCTGTGTAGTTATAACAAATAATAGTATTTATGCTGTACATTAACAGTGACAAACACTAAATTATTTACAGTCTATATTTAGACCTGACCATAATTCTAGAAAGCAGATATTTTATTTGAATGCAAATGATAAAAACACTGATTGACTCAAGAGTACATAGTTTGTGATTACTCAAAGTGGGACTCAAACCTTATGTTTATGCATACATGTGTGTTGTATACGCTTGAGAATGAACCAGAGCACTAGGGAGATACAACTTTGGAGCAACTCACCTGTAGGTGACTTATTATTTATTAAAATATACCTTTTGTAAGTTAGTTTATAAGTATATTTTGATTGTATATGCGTATGTACATGTGGGGAATTCATGTGGGGGTGTGTGAGCATGCACACATGTATACACGTACATACAGTGCCCAGAGTTCACCCTCAGGTACCATCCCTCAGGAGCCCCTCACCTTCTTTATTGAGACAGGATCTATCATTGGCCTAGAACAAGCCAAGAGATTAGGTTGGCTAGACAGGGACCCTAATGGGTAAACATCTCTGTTCCTCCCTAGTGCTAAGATTTACCAAAGCTTCCCTCATTCCAGGTTTTCAAGTTGATTATAGGGAGCAGACTCAAGTCTTCACATTTGCATGGCAAGTACTATATCAGCTGTGATGTTTCTGCAGCCTCGCTCCCTTATGTCCTTTAAAGCAGAAAATGTGTCTTTTATGGAAAATGCTATCAGAAGTTTTTATCTTGAAGCTCTACATTGTCATGTGCAAAAGTGATTGCTTCTGCTCTGTTTAGAAAAACAAAACAAAACAACAACAACAAAAAAACAATGCACTGGGCATGAGGTTCCCAGCAGCAAGTTCATTGCTCTCCCCTTAAACCTGCCCATGTTGTAAGTCCTTCCTAGTCTGTTCTATGAAATGAAAAGAAAGGGCAAGTCTTTCCTTCATATGTGCATGGTTTTATATTTAAATCATGTATAGTGCAAGGTTTCAGAGGAGTAGCATTAATACAGAGGTTTCTTAATTGATGAACTTATTAAGGCAATATTGTTTGAGTTATTAATATAAAATATGTTGCTCTTTGTAACTCTAATGCCAACATTTTAGAACAGATATTATTTTAAATTGTTTCACTACATTCTACCGAATCAGTTGAACTTCAAATTGTTGAATGAATGTGAATGTGGATGAAAAGACATCAGTATTCATTCCTATTTTAGAATATTCTGTGTTATGAAATATATAAATGTGAGGAATGTATATAAGACAACACACAGCTGGTTAATGCCTTTAGCTAGAAAATAGAGTCATTGCTGAAGAGTGACATACTCTAATCCCTTAGTGGCCCTTTAGCTGTAATTCCTCAAGCTATAAGCCTAGGCAGGCCTCAGATAGCATCTTTTTCCCCCCAATTTTTATTAGATATTTTCTTCATTTACATTTCAAATGCTATCCTGAAAGTCCCTTATACCCTCCCCCATTCCCCCTCCCTGCTCCCCTACCCACCCACTCCCACTTCTTGGCCCTGGCGTTCCCCTGTACTGGGGCATATAAAGTTTGCAAGACCAAGGGGTCTCTCTTCCCAATGATGGCCAGCTAGGCCATATTCTGCTACATATGCAGCTAGAGACACAAGCTCTGGGGGTACTGGTTAGTTCATATTCTTCTTCCACCTATAAGGTTGGAGACCCCTTCAGCTCCTTGGGTACTTTCTCTAGCTCCTCCATTGGGAACTGAAGGTGTACCTTTGTTCTTAATGGCAATCAAATGACAGAGAGTAGCTGGTTCAGGGAAATTAAAATCAACCAGGAAACAAGAGCTCTCTGCAGGATATATGAGAATCAGTACTCACTTGATGCATGAAGGGAAGTAGCTTCTTCCTGTAGCCAAGTTATTGTTGAAATATTTCTCCAAGGTGCAATATTGACAATTATCTTTTTAAAGTCATTTTGCCAACTGAGGATGATATTAGAGGAACTAGTGACTATCTTAATCTTCACAGAGTAGGTTTTATGAGATAGGGAAAGTTTTTTATTCTCACTGCTAAATTCATACCTTGATGTGTAACTGGCTATTTCTTTAGAGACCGAGTACTGGGTATGGGGATCAGTACAATTTAGGGTTTGGAGAAAACCTGTGAAGGGAGATGTCAGAGGACTTGGTGGCTTACTTGAGGAATATTCTCCATAGGATCAGTCTTTTGAAAAATTTTTGGCCCATATTGATGCTGTTTTGGCAGGAATAGGAGATGCAACCTTGTTGGAGGAAGTACATCACTGGGGGGTGGGCTTTGAAAGTTCATAGACTTACCCTAAACCTGTGGCTTCATGTTTCTTCTAAAGATGAGATCTGTTGATTCCTGCTCCTGCCACCATGCCTACTTCTTGGTGCAATACTTTCCTGCTGTGATAGACTCCTACAAGCCTGCCACCATAGCCCACCATAAACTCTTTCCTCTACATATTTACTTGGTCAAGGTGTTTTATCACAGCAGCAGAAAAGTAGCTAAAAGAGAAGCAGCATGTTAGGGTTACCCAGAGAGAGATTTACCACTCTTTGGTTAGGTTTTTCCCTTGCCACTCAGCCATGGGTGAATTATAAAACCAACACATTTACAGTAAAGTGGTTCCTTAGCCTACTGCCATTGCTGTACACAGACAATGGAGGTTTGTGTGTCTTCTTCCTATATGTCAAGCTAGAATATGTTCATACATCTAGAAACTTTCTGCCTGCTGCAAATGTGTGTGTATAGATATAGATATAGATATAGATAGATATAGATCTTAACATATCAAGAAACTGAAACACATGACTAAATTTTGTTTTTATGTATTTATTTATTTAGTACTTTTTATTAGACCAATTTTCTTCATTTACACTTTAAATGCTATTCCCTTTCTTGGTTCCCCCTTCGAAAATCCCCATCCCCTCTCACCTTCCCCTGCTCACCAACCCACAAACTCCAGCTTCCTGGCCCTGGCACTCCCCTATACTGGGGCATAGAACCTTCACAGGACCAAGGGCCTCTCCTCCCATTGGTAAGCAGCTAGGCCATCCTTGAGCCATGAGTCCATCTCACCATGTATTTTCTTTGGTTGGTGGTTTAGTCCCTGGGAACTCTGGGGGTTCTGGTTGGTTCATAATGTTGTTCCTCCTATGGGGCTATAAACCCCTTCAGCTCCTTGAGTGCTTTCTCTAGATCCTTCATTGGGGACACTGTGCTCCATCCAATGGATGGCTGTGAGCATTCACTTCTGTATTTGTCAGGCACTGGCAGAGCCTCTCAGGAGACAGCTATATCAGGCTCCTGTCACCAAGCTCTTGTTGGCATCCACAGTTGTGTCTGGGTTTGCTGGTTGTATATGGGCTGGATCCCCAGGTGGGGCAGTCTCTGGATGGTCATTCCTTCTGTCTCTGTGTCACACTTTGTGTCTGTAACTCCTTCCATGGGTATTTTGTACCCAATTCTAAAAAGGATGGAAGTATCTACACTTTAGCCTTCCTTCTTGAGTTTCATTTTGCATATTATGCTTTGTTTGAGAGATAAAATGCAAATGATTTCTGTCAATGTAATATACTTCAAGGGAATTGAGGATCCAGAGAAGTGTGAAAGATAAGAAAGGGATCATTGACTTCATTTTCTCAATGGTTTTGTCCTAAAAGGCAACAATTATTTCTCACAGATGCTCACTCCATCTTGACATCTAGGTCTGAATGAAGATGGGAAAACAGATTCCTATTTGAGTAGCATGTAGTAGTCCGAGAACTTTGAAGAGAAAAGAAAAAAAATATGAGGGAAAAGTTATTTTATTACTCTCTATCCTCCCTTGAATGAGTCTGTCTGGTCAATTCCCTGTCACCGTGTTGTGACTGTTTGGGGCACAAGCACTGACTGTACAAACTGTTAAATAAGATCAACATTTTGAATGGCCCCAGGTTTGTTACAGTTGCAATTAGGATCAGTGTGGACAATTTGTGACTTGCTATGAAAAGTATGGGATCGGGGGGGGGGTGCCCTGACTAGAGGTCAGCTCCCCAAGTTGCTGATCTACTGAATTACATGTATATGAACAGGATATCCATGCAGGCAGTAGGGTATTTTTTTTCAACCACCTACTCATTGAATTTAAAGTGCCCTAGGTATGAAATATATAAACCAACTTATTTCTCTTCTATTCATTGACACTAAATATATATTATTTGGTCTTCAAATCATATAGATTAAAATTTTACTTACTTTTTATGAAATGTGGATGCTTGTGTGTGTGCACATGTGCGTGTGTGTGTGTGTGTGTGTGTGCGCGCACGACAAACACTTATCAGTTAAACAAAGATAGGATCCTATGAAGGATGGTTTTGCTTACAAACCCTGAAATGGACATTCAGATCTTATAATAAAGTTCAGGACAGGAGAAATGGCTTCAATCTTTTGATGCCATAATATCAAAAAATGTTTCTAGTGGCACATGATTTTAATCCCAGCACTCAGGATGCAGAGGCAGTTCGATTTCTGAGTTCAAGGCCAGCCTGGTCTACAAAGTGAGTTCCAGGACAGCCAGAGCTATACAGAGAAACCCTGTCTTGAAAAAACAAAAACAAACAAACAAAAAGAGTACAAGTTCTTGTGCCCTGTGGGCAAGCTGTGCATTGTGATCACAGAGGTAACATTGGGTATAGAAGATCTTTGGTCATGAGGAACCTACCTGAATTCAAAAGTGTCGAGAAATCCATCTTGCTTTCTTACTATGCTTCAGTCCAGTTGCGAGGCCTCAGGGAGTTCAGGCTGGTATCCCCTCCTCTTGCTCAGTGTCTAACTGGAGGTTGATGAGTGACCATCTTCTAAGAGTCTCATATGTATTAAGTGATTTAACACCCATCATAACACTGACATAGCTGTAATTACTAATTCGTATTTAACACTGAGAAACTGAGGCTTAAACAGGTTAGAAACATACCAGGGTTGCCAGTGTTACTGGCAAGAGAGTTAGGTTCAAGTGCAGGGAGATCCTGAAGATCCTGGGATCAGATGCTGGGTTTTGCCTAAGTAGCAGCAATGAATTTGACTTTTCTATTGTTTAAGTAGCTTTTCTCTTTTTATTCTTCTCCTTTTACCATTCCCATCATCATTGTCCTTCTATGTCCTAGGTATAAATGATATTTAGGAAAAAAAAATTAAAGGTGGTGTCTTTAAAATAATAATGTTTTAGCATCTTGAATGCAGACTCTGGTTATATTTGCCATTCCAAATCCTTGTGAGAGGTTTAGTCCAACTCTCAGTGAAATAAGTGGTGGAAGCATGAACCGTTGCCCGTTAGTGGACCAGGTAATTTTGAGTGCACAGGCATCGCAGGGTCCTGGTGACAGATGGGATCGCCTTGGGCAGCAGTTGCTAGGCATAGTCTTCTCTCTCCACACCTCCATCTGTCAGCACAAGTGTGTTACTATTTTGGGATTCAGTTTATCCATTTGCAGAGCAAATTTCAAGCTTGTTCTTAAGGTTAAAATAAAACCTGCAACTCCCTGGACTTCCTTTTTCAATGTTGTGTTCTTTTTCTTCCCTACTAGGTAGAAAAATAGGGGGGGTGGGAAAAGAATTATATACTTTAGATATGCTAGGGTTTGTTCAGGATTTGGGATAAAATATTAAAATGTAATATTACCATAAAATAATTAAAAGGAAAATAGCGACAGCACACTATCTGCACATATATATCCAAACAATTAGATATATGCAAGGAACATGCCAACTTCAAATGAAACATTGGGTAATAATCCTCAGGTATGAGAGTCCAACATCCAAACAGAAAAACTGTCAGTTCTTACCACAATTAAAATGTTACTGTAAAGCCAAAATTTGAATTTAGAGAGGATATTTAAAAATTAGTTTTTTAACTAAAATGTTTTTTTTCACAATTGAATAGATAGCTCCTTGGTTAGATTAACTATATTCTCAGTTAATTAAAGTATAGACAAATAAATGAATAATATCCTATTTTATTCATGCCTTGTTAATCTGTTAAGTGTGAGGTTTACTCTCAGAATAAATAAGAAAGTTCAAAGGATTTAACATTATCTGTGCCACCTAAGGAACCCAGAAAGACTGCTTCACTTCTGCCTAAAATGTTCCAATTGTATTTCCTTTTGAATTAACAAATACAATGAAGTTTTGTTGTAAATACAAAGAGTAAGGCTTGGTGCAAAAAACATTTGCTGAGTAGTCACCAGAACAGAAATTTAGATGCTTGACAACCATACAGATACCAGGCAGTCCTGGTTGTCCTGTTTTCGAATGTTTAGGAGGCAGAGTTCCCCCAGGGACATTTGGCTACCCAGACTAGCTGAATCAGAAAGTTTCAGTCTCAATAAGAAAGTATACTTCAATGAGAAAATCAAGAACAATCAAGACAACCAATGTCAAACTTTGGCCTCCCCATATGGCCATGTAGATGCTTCTGCCCACAGACATGAACCTGAGTACTATAAACACACACACACACACACACACACACACACACGCACACATATACACACATGACTCACACATGTTAAATACAGACAGTAAAGCTCACAGCTTAAGACCTAAGGATAATCTCTGCTTTTTTTCAGGAGGTTTTGACATTGGTACTTGCTATGCTGGTGACTTTCATCAATGGGGCTTTCTAGAAATAGGTGGTTCTCCAAAAGTACTTAATGCTTTTCTGGGTCTCTTTCACTGAAAATCCATCCCACAGTCTACGAAAAGAGGTCTAATACCCCTTTCCATAAAATTCTTAAAGATTGCTTCATGATTCTTAAACTTCACCTTCCATTTCTAAATCTCACTAAGACCAATTGTCAAATGGGGACTGTTGCTATAATAACATTGGGCCGGTTGAGCAAGAACAAACTGAGCTAGAGTTATGAGGTGAGAAGTGTGTGAAGGGGGTGGGGGGTGGGGGCGGGGAGGAAGGAAGCAGGACGGGATAGAGTGTGATGCTGATCTGACAAATACATCCTCATAGTGGAGTCTCATGGTGGATAGAAATGGAAAGGCTTGGGAATTCTTTCTGTGTTAAATCATTGACCTGATGGTCTCCCAAAGAGCTTATTGAACTAAAGCTGTGAAGTCTGCAGATGTGTACATTTGACAGATTGTTTCTTGAAGAGAGATGCAAAAGTTGTATCTCATGAGCACTACACTTACAGCCTTCTGATTCGTGTTTGCCATTATTATTTGTACCTTTTGTGTCTGATGAATTCACTAGGTGTGGTAGGTTTAAAACGTGACTCCCTCTGTACAAGTCCATATCGGAATTTCCTAAACGTGTGAATATCTCTACACAGAGATGTTGCAGACAAAACTTAGGAGTACTGTGAAAGTAGGATAAGTTACTTGCTTATCTGCAAAAGAGTAAGAAAATGAATCATCCTTAAGTATTATAGAAGGAAAACAGCTTTGTTAATATCATAACTGTAAGACCTTGGAAATGAAAAAAAAAGAGACCCCAATAAATGTATTTTCTAAGGCTCTAAATGCATTATAACCACAGCATTAACAGGAACTGAGTATACAATACCTTGTCTCCTTTACTCACCTGTGTAGGTAGAAATGAAAATTTACATATTTTCCAACAAGCTATTTTAAGCATCTGTTACAGAACTAGGCATTTTTAGAAACATGAGTTTGTAAAAGCACATAAAAGAAAATTTCTGCCTCTATGCAGCTTCCATCTTACAGGGAGATTAACATATGACCTTTCTCTGAACAGATGCTATTTGTATAATTTGTCAAATCAAGAGCATGCCCACCCACAACTTAGACAAACCTTTCGCATAGAATGTATTCCTAATAAAAACCTCCCTATGGAGTGATATTTATTTAAGGGACTCTCCAAAACAGTGATCAAATATGCGGCATGCTTTAGTTTTCTGCATGAAGCATCCTCCATGAGATCTTATGATAGCTATGGTGTGAATTTGATGTCTCCATCAAAATCTTAAGTTGAGGCCTAATCTGCATTGTGGTGTCCTTAGCAGGTAGGGCCTCTCTGTAGAGGATGATGTAAGGTTCATTACCCAGTTAATGACAGCATATGAATGCACTGGTTTTGCAACCCCATCATTCTCACTTAAATCATTGAACTTATTCTGAACCACCTTTGAATGTATGTAGTCCAGTATGTTGGCCATTCTTCTTCTCTAATGTAATATCTTTGAGATCCAGCTTTTTTTAATGCATCTTTTATTGTTTTATGTTCTGTAGCTTTCGTGTTCATTGCTTTATAGTATGTGTATATCAGAACCTTCTATTTGTAGCTTTAGTGACAGGTACATGGATTGGACACAGTTTGAAATCTTAAGAATAAAGATAACATAATTTTTTCTGTAAAAAAAAGAAAAAATAAAAGAAAAAAAAAGAAATATTAACTAACCAGACCCCCCCAGAGCTCACAGGGACTAAACTACCAACCTAAGAGTACATATGGGGGGACCCATGGCTACAGCCGCATATGTAGCAGAGAATGGCCTTGTCTGGCATCAATGGGAGGAGAGGACCTTGTTTCTGTGAAGGCTCAAAGCCCCTGTGTAGGGTAATGCCAGGGCAATGAGGTTGGAGTGGGTGGGTGGGTAGCAGAGGGAGCACCTTCATAGAAGTAGGAGGAGGGAGAAGGGAGGAGAGTCCAGAGGGGAAACCAGGGAAGGGGAATAAAGTTTGAAATGTAAATACATAAAAATATCCAACTGAAAGAAGCTGAGGAGAAGGGTGATCCTGTAGGAAGACCAGCAGTCTCAATTAATCTGGACCCTTGAGATCTCTTAAAAATTAGACCACCAAATAGACAGCATACACCATTTGATATGAAGCCCCCATCACATACACAGGACTTCCAGGTCTGTGTTCATCAGCTGCACCTAACCCCCAAGAGACTGGAGGCCCCAGGGAATTTAGAGGTCAGGTGGGGTGAGGAGTGGGGACATCCATGTGGAGACAGAGGTGTGGGGAGGAGGTGTGGGATGTGGAACAGTCAGAGGGTGGATTGAGGACAGAATAAAATATGGACTGTAATAAATAAATAAATATTCCCTTTAAAAAACAAAACAAAATAACAACAACAAAATGGGAAATAGGGACAAAGTCTTCAAGAACAGGATTAATGTCCTTGCAATGTCCCAGAGAATGGCCTTCCTCCTTCTACTATGCAAAGGCACAGAGAGAAGGATCCATGTGTGAATCAGGAAGCTGGCGCTCACCAGACACTGACTCCTCTACTGAGGCCTCCCTTTGAGAATTTCTGTACCTTATAAACTGCCTGTTTCTTGCATTCTGTTCTATCAGCAGAATGTGGACTAAGGCACAAATGGAAATGCTGGTCAGCAAATTTATCTTGCAGCTTCAACATTTGTCATATCGACTAGAAAAAAAAATCACTTCCACTATTTCTTTTCTCAGTCAAACATATGTTCAGTGTGCATATGACTCATCATTTCGCCTCGGTACTTTTGAGTAATGCACCCGAATTATGTGAAAGACAGCTCAACTGTCTGCAACCCGCGTTATCCTGACACAATGAGATTGCAAATTTCAAGATTTATTGTAATAGGAAATGAACAAAACTTTAATCCCAACATAGAATTTTAGCACTGAACTTGAGTTAGAAGAAATATATTTCTGTTATACACAACCTGAAGGTTTCTAGTGACCTGTGGACAGCTGAACTTTTTTAAATTTCAGAATTGTTTGCATGTTTTCCTGTCTATGTGCTGAGGCTGTTTCATGGTTCCTTTATGTACTCAAAATGTGGCAACTAGAAACTGACTTGGTACCACAGCAGTGGGATCTTCCATTGTTGATTTACTTAACTTGATCTCACTATGGCTTAGGTGAGTGTATACCAGCTATCCCCAGTCAGTTCATAGAATAATCTAGGTTTCTGGGGGATTTTGCTTGGGTATGTGATGGTTTGAGTAAGCTGAATTCGTGATGGTTTGAGTAAGCTGAATTCTGATGTTTCATCCCTTGATTTATAAAATATCTTTGTCTTTGCTATATTTTCTTTCAGTACATTGGTGGAATATAATTATAGAGTTCAGACAATTTTGGTTCATTGTTACTTAGTGGCTTTTATCCATAATCCTTTAATTGTCTACTTTCTCCTGAAGACTAATTTGAAGCAACTTTTCTTTTGGTAGTCTGTTTCTAAGAAAGACTCTTTTCTTTTTTTTTTTAATTTTTTTCTCTTTATTAGATATTTTCTTCATTTACATTTCAAGTGTTATCCAGAAATTTCCCCTTACCCTCCCCCATCCCCACCCTGCTCCCTACCCACCCCCTCCCGCATAATGGCCCTGGTGTTCCCCTGTACTGGGGCATATAAAGTCTGTATGACCAAGGGGCCTCTCCTCCCAATGATGGCCAACTAGGCCATCTTCTTCCATATATGCAGCTAGAGACATGAGCACAGGGGGAACTAGTTAGTTCATGTTATTCTTCCACCTATAGGGTTGAAGACCCCTTCAGCTCCTTGGGTACTTTCTNAGGCATGGTGATTCCACCAGAGGTTCTTTTATTGTTGAGAAGAGTTTTCGCTAATCTAGGTTTTTTGTTATTCCAGATGAACTTGCTAATTGTCTTTTCTAGATCCTTGAAGAATTGAGTTGGAATTTTGATGGGGATTGCATTGAATCTGTAGATAGCTTTTGGCAAGATAGCCATTTTTACTATATTGATTCTGCCAATCCATGAGCATGGGAGACTCTTTTCATGTAGCTAAGGCTAGCTTTGAACTCACTATCCCCCTGTCTTCTGCGTGCAGGTACTAGAGGTGTGTACCTTTAGGGAAAAAATAAATAAATAAAATACATTTTTAAAAGAGTATTTTTATCTAGCCTTGGCTAACATTGTTAGGCATGAATTATTACATACTGACATTTTAATGATTATTATGTTAAAGTGCTAATATGTTTTATCATTTTATTTGTGTATTTATATACATATTTATGCATTACTTTTTTTTTTATTTTTTGAGACAGGGTTTCTTTGTGTAGCCCTGGCTGTCCTGGCACTCACTCTGTAGACCAGACTGGCCTCAAACTCAGAAATCCACCTGCCTCTGCCTCCCAAGTGCTGGGATTAAAGGCGTGTGCCACCACTGCCAAGTTATGCATTATTTTATTAAAGACAGAAATTTGTGATATAACCCAGGAAGGTCTTGGACTCATGGTGTTTTGTTTTGTTTTGTTTTTCTTTTTTTTTTTTGTTTGTTTTTCTTTTATTCTCCACCTCTCTGGAACTAGGATTATAGGTGTGCAATACCATGCCCAGATTTAAAATAACCCTTAGTTCTTTCCAAGTTTTTATTCTATAGTCTGAATTGCAGCATGTAACTGTTGTATTTTGACAGCTCATGGAGGATTATATCATATTGATAAAGCTAGTTTCCATTTACATTATATAATATCATTTTCCATGTTTCCCACCTGTCTTATGATTATTCTTCTTTGCTCTTTTTCTCATTTTCTGCTTTCTTGTTATTAATTATTAAAACAAAAAGAAGCCTGAATGGAAGTGGGGTTTCAGACACAGATCTTTTCTCTTCAGAAACTTAGTATTAGAGATGGAGGGATGGCTCAGTGGTTAAGGGACCTTGCTGATCTTCCAGAGAACCCATGTTCAGTTCCCAGCACATACATGGTGGATCACAACTGTTTAGAACTGCAGCCGTAGAGGATCTGATGCTCTCTTCTAGCCTCTGTGTGTGCAAACTTGTGGTACACACCCAAATGTGCAGGCAAAACAACTATACATATGAAAACAAACACGGTAATACTGATTGCACCAAGTAATTCAGATATTTGTGATACACAGGCACAACACAGACACACAGGCACACATACACACATACACACATACATACATACGCACACACACACACACACACACACACACACACACACAAGAATGTGATTCTTCTTCTTCTTCTTCTTCTTCTTCTTCTTCTTCTTCTTCTTCTTCTTCTTCTTCTTCTTCTTCTTCTTCTTCTTCTTCTTCTTCCACACAGTTGGCATTCTATCCCCAGCAGAAAGAAGGGGAGATCTATTATCACTGCCTCACTTTAAGATTCTACTTTCACTGTTTATGTCTTTAACTTTCAAACAATTGCAATGCTTTGTTCTAGCTGTCTTAACATTTCAAAAACTACAAAAACAAGGTGTGGTGCTTTATTGCACAGTAAGTAATAATAAGTATTTCTTTGCATGTATCCAAAAGTTCCACTTCTAAAATGTCTACATTATTATTATTATTTTGGTAGCAGTAACTTTGGATGTATTTATTTATTTATTTATTTATTTATTTATTTATTTTTGCACAGTGCTGATCATGAACAGAATTTCTGTCCACCTTTTCTGATCCATTTCAAATGAAGACAGAACTAATAGTGCTATTAAATTTCACCTTTTAACATTATACCAAATACTGAAGTAAAGACCTTGTTG
Organism: Mus minutoides; assembly: GCA_902729485.2. NCBI lineage: Eukaryota > Metazoa > Chordata > Mammalia > Rodentia > Muridae > Mus > Mus minutoides. Next base: position 50,751 of record LR749641.1, on the reverse strand, counting down.
AAATTATTGGTCTACTTTGTGCTGAGAATTATCTTGTTATATGAATAAAATTTATTGATCCATATTTCAAACTATTGTATAGTTTGCCATACATACATTTATTTAGGTCAATTAGCAAGAAGTGAAATTTAGTTACTATCAAAGAGCTAAGAAATCATTAGTGTGAAGTCCCACTATAAGGTCAGATATCTGCTTGAGAATGATAAGGGCTGACAGAGAAGAAGAATGAAGTATGTATTTAGTGCAAATTCTTAAAGCAATTTCTTAAATAGAATAAAATAACTCATAATGATTAAATTATATCAGATTGGTTTGAGTTCATTCCTCGTTCAGCAGTGTAATTCTTTTTTATTTGTAGGAGGAAAATTTTCCATTGAGAACAATGTGATAAAGGCAAATGTTAATTATTGAAAAGTTCTTGAACTAACAAATATTTATTTAATTACTAGTATCTACAAAGCACTCAGGTGTACCATAGTAAGTATTGAGAATTTAGAGACTGCTGAGAGAGAGAGAGACTCCCAGGAGTGCAGACAGGCCTGTCTGTGCAGGTAGGACCACCACTGCTACTCAGAGGAACCCACCCAGAACCCTCAGGACACAGGAACCTAGAGGCTGCCTGGGACAGGAGACTTCTGATTTCTGTCTGCACCCAGAGTGATCCCGTGCTAGAGAACTACATACACAAATACTGTCAGGAGAAACCTTGACTCCCAGGAGTGCCTACACACGAGCAAGCACAGGTAAGACCACTACTTCTCTTCAAATTCCTGGCCCAAGAGGAACCCTCCCAGAACCATCAGGACACATGAACCAAGGATCAGCTGGGAAGAGGATCCTTCTGGTTTCTTTCTGCACCCCAGAGTTGACTCTGTACCATATCTCTTCATACCTAAATTCCTCCCAGAGAGAACTGGTCTCCCAGGAGTACTGACACACAGGCTTGCAGGAAAGACAAGCCACAGTCAGAAACAGCAAGACCAGATAACAGCAGAGATAATCAGACGGCAAAAGGCAAGCACAAAAAAATAAGCAACAGAAACCAGGGCTTCTTGGCATCATCAGAACCTAGTTCTCCCACCACAGTGAGCCATGGTTATCCCAACACACCAGAAAATCAATACTCTGATTTAAAAGAACATCTTGTGGTGATTGTAGAGGACTTTTAGAAGGACATAAATAACTCCCTTAAAGAAATACAAGAGAACACAGGTAAACAGCTAGAAGACCTTAAAGAGGAAACACAAAAACCCCTTAAAGACGTATAGGAAAACACAAACAGGTGAAGGAACTGGACAAAATCACCCAGGATCTAAAAATGGAAATAGAAACAATAAAGAAATCCCAAAAGGAGACAACCCTGGTGTTAGAAAACCTAGGAAAGAGATCAGGAGTCATAGATGCAAGCATCACCAACAGAATACAAGAGATAGAATAGAGAATCTCAGGTGCAGAAGATTGCATAGAGAACATGGACACAACAATCAAAGAAAGTGTAAAATGCAAAAAGCTCCAAACATAAAACATCCAGGAAATCCAGGACACAATGAAAATACCAAACTTAAGGATAATAGGTATAGAAGAAAATGAAGATTCCCAACTTAATGGATCAGTAAATATCTTCAACAAAATTATAGAAGAAAACTTCCCTAACCTAAAGAAAGAGATGCCCATGAATATACAAGAAGCCTACAGAACTCCATATAGACAGGACCAGAAAAGAAATTCTTCCTGTCACATAAAAATCAAAGCACCAAATCACTAAACAAAGAAAGAATATTAAAAGCAGTAAGGGAAAAAGGTCAAGTAACATATAAAAGCAGACCTTTTAGAATTACACCAGACTTCTCTCTCACCAGAGACTATGAAAGGCAGAATATCCTGGACAGATGTCATACAGACTCTAAGAGAACACAAATGCCAGTCCAGGCTACTTACCAAGCAAAACTCTGAATTACAATAGATGGAAAAAACAAGATATTCCATGAAAAAATTTTTTCTCAATATCTTTCCACAAATCCAGCTCTACAAAGGATAATAAATGGAAAACACTAACACAAGGAGTGCAACTACACCCTAGAAAAAGTAAGAAAGTAATCTTCTTTCAACAAACCCCAAAGAAAATAACCACAAATACATAAAAATAACTTCAAAAATAACAGGAAGCAGCAATTACTATTCCTTAATATCCATTAACATCAATGAACTCAATTCCTCAGTAAAACAACATAGACTAACAAACTGAATATATGAACAGGACCCAGCATTTTGCTGCACAGAGAAAACACCTCAGTGTCAAAGACAAACACTAGCTCAGAGTAAAGGGCTGGAAAACAATTTTCCAAGAAAATGGTCTAAAAAAAACCAAAAAAACTAAATAAAAACAACAACAACAACAACAAAAACAAGCTGGAATAGCCATTCTAATATCGAATAAAATCAACTTTCAATCAAAAGTCATCAAAAAAGTTAGGCAAGGACACTTCATACTCAACAAAGGAAAAATCTAACAAAAGAACTCTCAACTCTGAACATCTATGCTCCAAATGCAAGGGTATCCACATTCATAAAAGAAACTTTACTAAAGCTAAAAGTACACATTGCTTCTCACACAATAATTGTGGGGGCAGGGGTTCAACACCCCACTCTCATCAATGGACAGATCAGGGAAACACAAACTAAACAGAGACACAGTGAAACTAACAGAAATTAAGGACCAAATGGACTATACCTTCTTCACCTCATGGTACCTTCTCCAAAACTGACCATATAACTGGACACAAAATGGACCTTAACAGATATAAGAAGATTGAAATAATTCCATGCCTCCTATCAGATCACTGTGGATTAAGGCTGGTCTTCAATAGCAACAAAAGCAACAGAAAGCCCACATATGCATGGAAGCTGACTCAATGATAACTTGGTCAATGAAGAAATAAAGATATTTTAGAATTTAATGAAAATGAAGGTACAACATACCCCAAACTTATGGGACACAATGAAAGCAATGCTAAGAGGAAAACTCATAGCTCCAAGTGCCTCCAAAAAGAAACTGGAGAGAACATATACTAGCCATTTAACATCACACTTGAAAGCTCTAGCACATAAAAAAGCAAATACACGCTAGAAGAATAGAAGGCAGGAAATAAATTCAGGGCTGAAATCAACCAAGTAGAAACAAAAGGAATTATACAAAGTATACAAAGAATCAACCAATCCAGGAGCTGGTCCTTTGAAAAAAATCAACAAGATAGATTAAACCCTTAACCAGACTAATCACAGTGCACAGAGACAGTATCCAAATTAACAAAATCAGATATGAAAAGGGAGATATAACAACAGAAACTGAGGAAATTGAAAAAAAAAAAGGCCCCCAATGGAGGAGCTAGAGAAAGTACCCAAGGAGCTGAAGGGGTCTGTAACCCTATAGGAGGAACAACAATATGAACTAACCAGTACCCCATGAGCTCAGGTCTCTAGCTGCATATGTAGCTGAAGATGGCCTAGTTGGCCATCATTGGGAGGAGAGGCCCTTGGTCTTGCAAAGATTATATGCCCCGGTACAGGAGAATGCCAGGGCCAGGAAGCAGGAGTGGGTGGGTTGGGGTGCAGGGCTGCGGGAGGGTATAGGGGACTTTCAGGGTAGCATTTGAAATGTAAATGAAGAAAATATCTAATTAAAAATTGTTTAAAAAATCATCAGATTCTACTACAAAAGCCTATGTTCAACAAAACAGGAAACTCTGGATGAAATAGAAAATTTTCTAGACAAATACCATGTGCCAAAGTTAAATCAGGATAAGATAACCAATCTAAACAGTCCTACATCCCAGAAAGGAATAGAAACAATAATTAATACTCTCCCAACAAAATAAAATCCCAGAAGCAGATGGGGTTAGTGCAGAGTTCTATCAGACCTTCAAAGAAGACCTAATACCAATACTCCTCAAACTATTCCACTAAATAGAAACAAAAAGTAGTCTACCTTATTTGTTCTATGAAGCCACAGTTACTCTGATATCTAAACCAAACCCATGCTCATGGATTGGAATGATGAATATGGTAAAAATGCCCATCTTGCTGAATGCAATATACAGATTCAATGCAATCCCCATCAAAATTCCAACTCAATTTTTCACTGAGTTAGAAAGAGCCATTTTCAAATTCATACAGGATAGTGAAAACTATTCTCAACAACAACAAAAAAAGTTCTTGAGGAATCAGCATTCTGGACCTCAATCTGTACTACAGAGCAAAAATAATAAAAACTGCACAGTATTGGTACGGTGTCAAGCAGGTAGACGACTGGAATAGAATTAAAGACTCAGAAATGAACCCACACAGCTACAGTCACTTGATCTTTGACAAAAGAGCTAAAACCATCCAGTGGGGAAAAAAAAAGACAGCATTTTCAACAAATGGTGCTGCTTCAACTGGTGGTTAGCATGCAGAAGAATGCAAATCAATCCATTCTTATCTCCTTGTACAAAGCTCAAGTCCAAGTAGATCAAGGACCTCCACATAAAACCAGATACTCTGAAGCTAAGAAGAGAAATTGGGGAAGAGCCTGGAGCACATGGGCACAGGGGAAATTTTCCTGAACAGAAAAACAATAGCTTATCCTCTAAGATCAAAAATTGGACCTCATAAAATTGCAAAGATTCTGGAAGGAAAAGGACACTGTCAATAGGACAAAATGGCAACCAACAGATTGGGAAAAAATGTTTACCAACCCTAGATCTAATAGAGGGCTAATATCCAATATATACAAAGAACTCAAGAAGTTAGACTCCAGAGAACCACATACCATATTAAAAATGGGGTATACAGTTAAACAAAGAATTCTCAAGTGAGGAATACGGATTGGCTGAGAAGCACCTAAAGAAATGTTCAACATCCTTAGTTATCAAGGAAATGCAAATCAAAACAACCCTGAGATTTCACCTCACACTGAGTCAGAATAGCTAAGATCAAAAATGCAGGTGACAGCAGATGCTGGGGAGGATGTGGAGAAAGAGGAACACTCCTCCATTACTAGTGGGATTGCAAGCTGGTACAACCACTCTAGAAATCAGTTTGGCAGTTCCTCAGAAAATTAGACATGTTACGACTTGAGGACACAACTATATCACTCCTAGGCATATACCCAGAAGATGCTCCAACATGTAATAAGGACACATGCTCCACTATGTTCATAGCAGCCTTATTTATAATAGCCAGAAGCTGGTAAGAACCCACATGTCCTTCAACAGAAGAATGGATATAGAAAATGTGGTACCTTTACACAATGGAATACTACTCAGCTAATAAAAATGATGAATTCATGAAATTTTTAGATGAATGGATGGAACTAGAAAATATCATCCTTAGTGAGGTAGCTCAATCATAAAACAACAAACATGGTATGCACTCACTGATAAGGGGATATTATCTCAGAAGCTCAGAATATCCAAGATACAATTTACAGAACAAATGAAGCTCAATAAGAAGGAAAACCAAAGTGTGGGTACTTTGGTCTTTCTTAGCAGGGGGAGCAAAATACCCATGGGAGAAGATACAAAGACAAAGTATGGATCAGAGACTGAAGAAAAGGCCATCCAGAGACTGCCCGACCTGGAATCCATCCCATATACAGCTACCAAACCCAGACACTATTGTAGATGCCAAGAAGTGGTTGCTGACAGGATCCTTATATAGCTGTATCCTGAGAAGCTCTGCCAGTGCCTGACAAATATAGAGGTGGATGCTCTCACCACCATTGGAGTGAGCCAACCATTGGAGTTAGCACAAGGTCCTCAATGGATGAGCTAGAGAAAGGACCAAAGGAGCTGAGGGAGTTTGCAGCTCCATAGGTGGAAGAACAATATGAACCAACCAGTACCCCCAGAGTTCCCAGGGACTAAACCACCAAACAAAGAGTACACATGGAGGGACCCATGGTTCCAGATGCATATGTAGCAGAGGATGGCCTTGCTGGCCATCAATGGGAGGAGAGGCCCTTGGTCCTGAGACGTCTCGATGCCCCAGTGTAGGGGGATGCCATGACAGGGAAACTGGAATGGTGGTTTGGTGAGCAGAGGGAGGGGGAAGGGGATAGGGGGACTTAGGGGGGGAACCAGAAAAGGGGATAACATTTGAAATGTAAAGAAAGAAAATATCTGTTAAAAAAAGAAAAAAACAACAAAAAAAGAAAATTTGGAAAGTAAAAAGACACAGATCTGTACAACTTCAGGCTTAAGTATCTTCCAGGGCACACTCTAGATGACAAATGGCAGGATGCAATTGTCTCCAGTTTTAAAGTCTTTAAAGGTAGATGTCTAGAGAAACACATGCAAGTGATCATCACTCACTTTAACCTTTCTAAATATAGAACTCCAATATCTGTGCTTTTCAATAGAAACCACTTTTGAAATATACACAGAAGGTGCCAAACACTGCACTGTTCTTATGACTATTTTCTTTTAATCTTCTACTTCATACCTTTTAGTGTGCAATGATGGAAATAATAAACAAGTTTAATACTGTTCTATATTGCTTAGCAGATGCAATGAGAAAATTAATGTCTATTTTTAAAGGGGAAAGTGATTATCAGAGTACATGGAACTAGGACTCAAAGTCTGTTCTGCAATCAAAACTTCTTCCTCATGTTATTCCCATTTTAAAAAATAATCTTATCATTTTTAATATGAAGGCCAGTCTTTTCCCTTCTTTGATTGTAGAATGGTTTGCTCAACCCACAGTCTTCCTTATCTTTCTCATAATTATTTCAAGATTTTTGTCTGTTTTAGGGAACACTGTAAAACCTAAATATTTAAACAAGTCCTCACTAAGATAAAAGTCAACACATGTTTGAAGAAAATTATATTATTGATAATTACATAGTAGTACTTCATATAATTAGTAATTATCTGGTAATACCAATTACATGTGGTTATACCTTATTTATAAAAGTCTTCAAGGATTGTATGTTCTAGGTGTTGTAAATATTATACTTTCTGCATAAAATAAGTAAGCCTGCTCTAGAGTAATTTCCATCATCACCGATTTTATTTGTCATTGTGAGTGACAGCTTTCCAAAGATGGTTTCATAGTTTCCTATCTCCTGATATTCCCTAAGAGGTGGCAAACATCACAATTAAGTAACAGAATTTATAAAGCGTTTTGCACAACTTAAATCTAGCAAGACCAGTGACACTGTGACCATTGGTTCCAGGAGCTGAAGATTACCACGTGACCTTCAGAGAGCCCCTGGGCTCTTCCCCCCTCCTCTTGCTTATGCTTATATTGCCACCCCTGAATAAAGTTTTGAGAGCTTGATCAGTATGATTGACTTGCTCTCATTCTTCGTGTCTCCTGTCTCTCTCTCTCTCTCTCTCTCTCTCTCTCTCTCTCTCTCTCTCTCTCTCTCTCTCTCTCTCTCTCTCTCTCTCTCTCTCTCTTCTGCCCTGGGTCCCCGCTGATTATCCCTGCAGGTCCGGGGCAACAGATTGTAATGTAGAAACCTAAATAAAATGAATCCATTCCTCTACAAGCCAATTTTTGTCAGTGGTAAATCAATGAAGAGAATACAAACTAGGAGAACTACCTTGTAACATTTCATTTCCAACAGAGTTCTTTTACGGGCTCTAAATGACAGGTTTACTCGTAATGAATTTTAGTTAACTTATTTTTTGCCATGTAAAGCACTTATTTTTACCCCCACCCCTTTCTTCTATTCTATATGCTCTATCCGCCCCCACCCTTTCCTCCCTCACTCTCTTCAGGCCACAGCAGGCCTAAGTGTGCTTGATTCATTTGATTTGTTGTTTTCTACAGAGCTGTGTTTAGAGAACCTACAGTAAAATAAATGCAATATCTTAACATCTTCATTTAGAAAAAACTTTGAGAGCTTCAGTTTTATCTCCCCCATATTTTTCTGCTGTAACTGACATACATAAAAATCTACCATGTGAAGAATTCCTCTGATCACTGAAACCAGTTGTGTGGTGTCATACCTTCTGCTCTGGTCATTGAGTCTCATGGGACTGGTGAGCTCACTAGACAGAACCTAAGTACATACATGGAATTTAGCTTTTCTGGGAGCTTGTATGGGATGTGAGGACTGCCCTATTACAGTTCCTTCGGATATTAGGATCTGGAAACCTCATGGCTGACTACAGATTTGTGTCTCATTAGGAACTGAATCTCTCATGAAGATTTTTTTCATCATTTTCTCCAAGGAATAGATGAAGAGATACAAAGGTCTAATCACATTTCCATGATTTTAGATACCACTGAATTCTATCCCATGTCCACAGTTCTGCACAGAGCTGGTTAATACCCTACTTTCAGTAACAAAGCATATCAGCTTCCACATGCAGCATTTGAAAGAAACTCCAAATTCTTCTCTAAAAGGCCTCATACAGTTCTTGTCCTAGAGTCTATTTTCTGGAAATTCGTTCTAAGAGACAGACCTGACAGTGTTGAAGCTTTTTGTGCGTGGTCAGAATGCACACCTCAAGTGCTATTTGCCATGATACACAGATGGACATGTGTCTTAGTCAGTGTTTCTATTCCTGCACAAACATCATGACCAAGAATCAGTTGTAGAGGAAAGGGTTTATTCAGCTTACACTTTCCATTGCTTTTGATCACTAATGGATGTCAGGACTGGAACTCAAGCAGTTCAGGAAGCAGGAGCTGATGCAGAAGCCATGGAGGGATGTTTCTTACTGGCTTGCTTCCACTGGCTTGCTCAGCCTGCTCTCTTATAGAACCCAAGACTACAAGCCCAGAGATTGCACTACCCACAAGGCGATTCCCCCTTGATCACTAATTGAGAAAATGACTTATAGCTGCATCTCGTGGAGGCATTTCTCCAAATGAAGCTCCTTTCTCTGTGACAACTCCAGCCTGTGTCAAGTTGACAGACAAAACCAGCCAGTACAGACATGTAAGTAGATTTTCTACTGCCCATGATCAGGCAGTCCCTTCTCCATATGTCTGAGATGAGTAGAATAGAAAACAGCCTTCAGTTTTGCCAACTTGGAACACAGAGGTCATTAATAATCAGGAATATTTTATCACAATGCATTTGTCTGCCAGCAGAGAAGGGTGGAAAAATAATCTCAGATTGTTAGTGAAGAAAATGCAAATGCAGATTCTAACACCTACTGTGACTTTCTAACATAGAAGCAGCAGAAAATAAGCTGCTATTTTAGCTTTTAATCCATATGTTGGGCAAACTAAGGAAAGGCTGCGAAGTAGTAAGTTCCATGTGTAAGAAGGATAAAAGTCAGAACTTTGGAAGAGGCTAAATTCAATAAGCCATTGCTGGGTGTTCATATTCTCATCTTTGACATGTTGGCTTTATTTGTTCTAGTTGGTGTACTCATGAAATTATGTCTTCTTATATATAAAGACTTCTCATATAAACATCTCCTCTGAGGCAATACGCTGCTGGCCCATGCTCTGTGGTGTGCATTGCTTAAAGTGGGCTGTGTGCATTTGTGCCTATAGCTTGCTTCTATATCATCCGAGATCTCATTGGCTAATTATTTAGCAGGGATTTGCTCACAGCTCACCCCTTTGGTGGCAGTTTTCACATCCCTGATTGGGATCTTACAGCCCTCTGTTCATAACATTTTGAGAAAAGAATCAAACAGGTTGGAAGCCAAATAAGAAGGTGAGTCTCAGAACAACATCCCACTGAAGGACTTATACTAGGCCTTAGGTTTTCATAGCACTGTAGGAACAAGGAATGATATGACCACAAGAATCACCCAAAACACCCAGTGTGTAGCCTCACTTCTTTATTGAAAAAACATTAATTGCTCTTAAACACAATAGATCTGTCGAGATGACATAACATCTTGTTAAATGATGACATTAAACATTGGAAATGACTATGTTTGTTTAATAGTTAGGCAGAACTCCAGCCCATTTGGTGAAATAAAATAGTCCAGGTATTAGGAAGTCTGTGCTGGACTTAGGGAAAATGTGTTTATTAGGTATTTAAAATGGTTCAATAAGTTTGTCCTCATACCAACCCTACAGATTCACTTTATATTTCCAGAATAAACTCCGTGTTTGAGTGTAAGTCTTTGACATCTTGTTGAAAGGTGTACTGTAATTGTACTAAACTTGAAAGTGACTTGGGGATAATCTGAGAATTTGAATTTCATCGTCCATGTGTTCATGAAGAGATATAATCTCTTCCTTTAAATATTGTATATGTTTTGCTTACAAGATTGGCCTTGAGGCAATTGACGTCCTAAGAGGAACCTACTTAAGTTGATAAATATTAATCAAAGACACTCTTGAAGGCACTTGTGACACACTACTGTGGTTGTAAGTAGAATTCTGCTTGGATTGTGTATACTTTAAGACCATTTAACTTTTATATTTTAAAAAATTGAAAATAGATTCTTCACTCATACAATTTATTCCAACCCCAGTTTTCCCTTCCTCTTCTTTTCTTCGTTTTCCCTTCCCCTCCTTTCTTACCCAGATCTACCCCTCCCCAGTTCACTCTTCAGAAAAGAGCAGGTCTCTAACAGATGACAGTCAAACAGGTCAAGCCAAGATAAAATAAGGTAAATCTCCTCTCCCTATCTAGGCTAGTCAAGGCAACCTAATTGGATGAAAAGAGCTCCAAGAGCCAGCAAAGAATCAGAGATAGCCATTCCCACTGTTCTAAGTTCCACATAAAACACCATCTTAACAGCTATAACTTAGAGGCAGAGGGCTTGGCACCCACCCATGCAGGCCTATGCTTGCTGCTTCAGTCTCTGTGAGCCCTGTGAGACCTGGCTCAGCGGATGTTATTCCTGTGTCTCTACTCCCTCTGACTCCTACATTTTTCTTCTCCTTCCATGGGGTTCCCTGATCTCTGAGGGGAGGGACAAAATGGAGACATCTAATTGTATACTCCCTCTCTGCATAATGTCTAGCTCTGAGTCTCTGTACCCACTCCCATCTGCTGCTGGAAGATGCCTCTCTAATGACTTCCTGAACAAGGCACCAGTCTAGTATTATAGCAGAATATTATTAGGAATCATTTCATTGATTTTTTTTTCTCCCCAGAAATGTTTGTTTCTACCCTAGCACTCTGGGCTAACCAGTCTCTCGTTTGTGGCCATCCAGGCACTGTAGAACTGCCTCTCACGGTGTAGGACCCAAGTTTAAGCAAACATTGGTTGGCCACTCCCATAAGTTCTTTGCCACTATTGCCATAGAACATCTTGCAGGCAGGACAGATTGTAAGTGTAGGATTTTGTGGCTGGGTTGGTGTCCAGGTTTCTCTTTCTGTAGCTTGCAGAATACCTTCTTGGACCAAAGAGACAATAGTGTAGGAGTGGCGGCTCCATGCCCCTACCAGCTCAACCTCCTGACATTTAGTGAGCTGTATGACCACAGGCCCCATTGCTTTCTTTATTCCTCATTTTGTTTTCGAGATAATAATTCCATAGAGTTAGGTCTATCTATCTATCTATCTATCTATCTATCTATCTATCTATCTATCTATCTATCTATAAGCTATCTGATTCCATTATTAGTAATTTGTGGGGTTAGTTTTTATTTATATAACTTTTTATTGAAATTTTTTCTGTGAATTTTGTATCATGTACTCATCTTCCTATCCTTTGTTGCCTGCCTTTTGCCCAGGCATCCTTCCCACCAAAGAAAATAGAAAATAATACTTAAAAAGTAATTAAGACAAAATAATACAAAACACCTTGTAATGGAAGCTGTACTGTTTTTATAGTATATCCCAGTATACCACTTTGTGCACAGATCTTTATTTGCAAATGCTCATTGCAGTGAGTCATAGGTCTGATTCTACATCTCTGGCTTCTGCTATACTATCAGTACTGGATCCTCACCGTGACTCCTCTTAGATATGATGTTTTTGCCCTATTTAATAGAAATCCTGCAGCACTGGATTTTAAGAACCAACCACTTCATGCACTGCAACAGTTCATAGATATAGTTTGGTGGGCTAACTCAAGGCCCTGGGTCTGGGCCTATGTGGTTGCTGAGTTGGTCAGTCCACTAACTCTTCCACACCCACACTACCAGGACAAACTCTCAGTACTGTCTTAGCTCACTCACCCAATGCTGCAGCCAGCAAGGAGCAAGGCCATCTCTCCTGCTCTCACATCCACAGGGCCAGCTCACCCATACCTCACTACCAGGACCAGGTCCATTGTGTTGCCTAGGTGAGGTACAGGGCTTATTCTCCCCAGTGCTACAGTGGGTGAGGGGCAAGACCAGCTCTTCTTCTCTACTGTGCATGGGGCCAGCTCTCCTGCCCCAGTGGGAAGAGGGCATGGCTCCCAGGTCCATGGTGCTTCATGGCAGACAAGGGGCACTGCCAGCTCACCTGGCATCATACTCTTGGTTCCAACTCACCTGTGTACCAGCCTCTAGTGACAGCTCTACTGTGTTGCCCATGTCTGGTGCAGGGTCATGCTCCCAAGAGCTCCATCCAGTCAGAGATGTGGCCAGCTCTTCAGAGTGATGCAGACACTGAGGGGCAGAGCCATCTCGACAAAGTCCTTGGACATTAACATGGTCCCATGCATCCGCCCAGATCAGGGACACCCACATGGCCTTTGGTGATAATATAAGCCATGGACATTGACACAGACCCCTACTGCTGCTAGGCTATGGACCAAGACATGGCCGTCTGTGTTAGCACAGGCAGTAACCTTACCATACCCTCCAGTATAAGCACAGGCTATTCACATCAGGCTATTCCTCCTCATCCTTGAGTCTCCAGTCCCTCCTCTCTTCACAGTGCTCAAACTATTCCACTTCTCTTTCTCACCAATTTCTCTACCACATACTTGTACATCATAGTGGCTCTTCCTGTGGGCGAGCCATGTGGCAGGCAGAGCTCTAGATGTCTTCTGCTCTCCCTTGCCATGTGGCCTCAGTAATTTGATCTTCAGTAGTGAATGTATTGATGTGGGATTAAGTTTTTAATGTGAGAGATACATTGGGGCATGACTCACATAATGTAAGATTCTTGACATCTTTCAGCCTAAGTATAGTATGTCTTTATCATAACTTTTCTTCCTCTAGAGTATTATATTAGTGAAGATGTTCACCCCTTCACACACACACACACACACACACACACACACACACACAAAACCTTTTTATGAGAAATTGCTTCACTTAGGTTTCTGATATAATCTAGTTCCTTTTCCTCCTTGTTTACCACATTGTAGCTAAAATATAGTTCATTCTCATCACTAAATATAGGACATTGTGCACAGAATTGGATATGGTCTTTTTTATATCCATAAAACACACTCCATGTCTTTTTCTGTGCTTTATCTTTATTATCCAGATCTCAAGCATGCAAAACAATAGTTCACGTATATAAAACTGATACTGTGGGCAAGATGTAATATGTGGAAACAAGACCTTAAAGTGATTATACTACACGGTGCAGCCTTTTGGAGGTGACTAATGTTAGTAAACGTATGAAAGATCATGGGAGGATCTCTTTTTCTTTCAATAGAGAACACACATGCAATATTACATAAGAGAAATGAACCTCATCAGACATTGAATTTCCCCAGCTTCCAAAAAATTGAGAACTAATAATTGTGTTTATTATCCAGTGTGAGTTGTTTGTGACAGAAGCTGAAATGGACCAATATAATCATTATGTATAAAGTAAGTCTCCTCCATGCTGATATGGACATTTATATGACAATTACACATAGGCAGTTTTCTTTGTATGTTTATTTATTGCATGCATATATGTGTGTATGTGTGTCCAAGCATGCACATGTGTGCCTGTGAGTGTGCATACATGTGTGTGCATGCATGTGTGTGTTTGTATGTGTGTATGTGTACCCACATGTGCATATATAAAGAACAATAGAGCACAGCTAGTGGAAGTTGGTCCTCTCCTCCTACTATGTCCCATGAACCAAAAATAGTTTTTCAGACTTGTTTGTGAGCACTTTTACCCATGGAGCTGACTTGAGATGCAGTTTTTATAAATATCATCATAAGTATAATTTTATAAATATGTCACTATAATGCATCAACTCATGCTATATATTGCATAAATAATAACTAAGGAAGGAAAGGTGATGGTTGATCAACCTCACTGGAGGAGACAATGACTGTGTCTCTCTCTTTTCGAAGAGAATATATCAGAGAGAGATGATACTTGCAGCATCTAATCAAGATAATTACAAAATATGACTGCTATCTGGATCACTTTTATAAAAGAAAACAATTATCAGTGTCAACACAAAGCTACTCACTGAAGTATGGAGGAATAGAGGCTTCTCATGAGCACCCGGGACTACCCTAGAGATGTGTATATGATCCACTGTAGAAATATATTCTATTTAACCCCTATGCAATTTATTGTATGGACTACATTTTCAACTAATTACTGCAACTTCATGGTCTCCTCAGCTACACATTATTACTAAATTACTTTAGAAACTCTTTATTGTGTATGTTCCATTTGCTATAATGATGGTTAATCACAATCAGATTGACCATGCCTCAGTGTGTGCCTCTAAGGACACACTCAGAGAAAACCGGTGGTAAGATATTCTAAGTGTGAATGGCAGGTATGATCTTCGAACCTGAGCATCATAGAAGTAGATAAATAAGAAAGCGTGAAAACTAGCATTGTCCTGTCGGTTTCCTGCTCTGACCCACTATACTGGCTAGTTTTATGGCAACTTGACACAAGCTAGAGTCGTTTTAGAAGAGAGAACATCATCTTAGAAAACCATCTGACTGGGTTGGCCTATGGGCAAGCCTGTGGTACATTTTCATGACTGATGAATTGTTTGGGAAAGCCTAGTATACTGTGGGCGGTGCCAACCCTAAGCTTCAGGTCTTGGGTGTTATAAGAAAGCAGGCCAAGCACATCATTAGGATCAAGCCAGTAAGCAGCACTCCTCCATGTCCTCTGCATCAGTTCCTCCTCCAAATTCTTGCCCTGTCTTCCTTAATTATATACAGTGAGGAGGACATTCAGGCTGAAATAAATCCCTCTCTCTCCAAGTTGCTTTGATTCACTGTGTTTTATCTTAGCCATAGATACCATAACTAAGCCACTCACATGCCCATGCTCTCATGCTTCTCCACTGAAGTGGATGAGAGCAAGTAGCTAAGGACTGAACTCTCTAAAACAGTAATCCAAACTCAATCTCTCCCCCCTTAAGTTGCTATGCTGGCCATTTTGTCGCAGAATGGGAAGCTAACTAATGCAGTTACCCAGCAAGTCTTTAAATAATATGCTAATGTTCTGTACTTGTGATGGAAATGTATGACAATTACTTAAAGTAAGTTATTTATTTTGGCTCATCTTTTCATAGGTTTCAGTCTGTAGTCATTGTCTCTCTTGTTTCTGGACCTGTGATAAACAAAATATTATGCTGGTGGGAACATGTGGTTAAGGTTACCCATGTCATGGTAGATAGGAAGGAGAGAGGGGAAGAGACCACAGAAAATCATAAACTTAAAATGTATATCCCTAGCTACCTACTTCTTCCAGCTAGGAAGATGCCATCAAACATTTCCTCTACTTCCCAAAATCACATAATAAGGTGGCAACCGTGCATTTATATATGAAATCTGGCTGGAATTTCAGATTCAAACCATAAAGGTTATTAATATAATTATGTTAAATACTTCTCAAATTATAAATGCCAAAGCAGTTTTTAAAAAAAGGATAGTGATTTGAAAATTAGTAATCTAATGATTTGTAATTGGAAATTCACCTGCTTGTAATGGTTAGGATGATCATTTGTGGAGGGTGGTTAATAGAAATAGGTGTTAGTTCTCAAGGAACCTGACATAAATGTTTGTGATACTAATCATTGGCCATGTGACTTTGCAGCAATATAAGCAATAAATTGAACACTATAAGGTAATGACTATTGCTATTTAAATTTTAGGAGCATGGGTTAATAACTAACAGAAAGCACATACAACATTGTGAGGTCAAATAGATTAATATTATAAAGATTATTTTGAGCCAGGCGTGATGGCACACGCCTTTAATCCCAGCACTCAGGAGGCAGAGGCAGGCAGATTTCTGAGTTCGAGGCCAGCCTGGTCTACAAAGTGAGTTCCAGGACAGCCAGGGCTACACAGAGAAACACTGCCTTGAAAAACAAAAAACAAACAAACAAACAAACAAAAAATAAAGATTATTTTGCAGTTATAATTAATGGATAGTGAGATAATGAGCTGACAATAGGGCTAGACCCTGAGTTCTTTTATCTTTATAAATATATTTCCATGTATAATTATGCATGTGTGTGTGCACAAAAGTCTAACTGAAACAGGGTGCCAGATCCCCCTAGAGCTGGAGTTATAAGTGGTTGCAAGCTACCTGATATGGATTGGATTGTAGGAATCAAACTTTGGTTCTTTGCAAAGCCATATGCATTCTTAACTTTTGACCCAGTCTCCCCAGGCCCAAGGCCTGAATTTTTATTCAGTGCATTAAAGTGTATGACAATAAAACAAAGGGGGCCAGTGAGCTAAGAAACCATTGTCTCTGGGATCCATTTGTGTACCACACCTTCCTCCTCACAGGCAGGGGGCCACCAGCCTTCCCTGACAAAGGAAGAAGAGGTGGAGAATAAGGTTCTGACAGCCAGAAATATTGTGGAAGAACCTCCGGAGACTGCTGAGTAAGACAGGTGTACTTTATTGTCCCAGAGATAGGGTACATAAGGGTTTTTTTTTAAAGGAGTACAGTTGGAAAGGGCTAATTGGTCATAGCATAGAGTTAACAGGAAGCGCTGCTTGTTTATAATACAGTATCTAATTACCATGCAATTAGGAAGCCTTGTGTGCTGAGATATGCATCCCTGCAGAGAGCTCTCTGTACATGGCCACTTTTCAGACAAGGACAGCCACCTGAGTACAGGGACAGTCTCCAGACAAAGGCAGAGAGGGAGAAACCCTGCTGAGAGAGGGAGTCACCCATTTTGTGCCAAGCTCAGAAAGCCATCTGGTCGGGGGGGGGGGGGGGTGGTTGCTACCTTAATAGCAGGGTTCTCCAACCCATTTGTGCACTGCAGCTCTGTATGTGGTTGTGAGTTATATAGGAAGACAAGTAAACGAGAGCCTCAAATCGTTCACCCCCTACTTATGAAAGCCATGGGGTTTTGTTTTGAGCTTTGTTGTTGTTGTTGTTTTGTTTTGTTTTTGTTTGTTTTTTGCCAAAACCTATTACCTGAGGTTTCAATGCTGTTGTGTAGTTGCTATAGATTAAGGTGCCAAGTGCACAGGGTGAGGACATTCTCCTAAAATACCTGTTCATTCTGGGGCCCACAATTTGAATTACAATGCCATGTAATTTGCAGGACTTCTTTAAGGGAGTCAACATGTTCACAGTAGATAAACAATGAGTCTGTTACTCCCCATTTCCGTTAAATTCAGTGGTCATGAGATCTTTGGGATCTGCCTGTGTCATCACCCTCATGATTGGGTACATGCTTGTGATTGGCTTTTTCTACAAGTGCTAGGGAACCAAATTCAAGTTCTCATGCTGATAAAACCACCATTTGATCTTCTGAGCCACCTTTCCAACCATAAATTACTGTAAACAATTTGATGAGTTAGGATAGTTAACATTTGTTTGAAGTGTGCCATTTAGGATGTCTAAGCACACAGACATGTAATGAATTCATTTTTTTAAAACCATAGTCAATAGTTTAATGTAACACTTTAGATCTAGTTTTATATTTTATTTCAAACTATTATCAACTTTTGCTTTAAAATCAATGAGATATTTTATATAACTCCTGAACACTATATTAAGCATTTACCACTTAAATCTTTTAAGTTTAAAATGTGATAGTGAACACTCTCTGAAGAATCTTATATAAGCCTATTTGGAGTCTAGAATTTATTCACAGACTATAATTCATATGCATTATATTATGTTTGATTTAATGGGTTTTCAAGAAGAAAATTAAAGTAAATTAGCTTTAATAAAAATTGAATTTGTCTTAAATTAGAAAGTAGATGACTTCTAAATGAACCATTAGTTTGTATTGTGAAAGTGTAATTTTGAAAACCTTAGCATGAATAGGGCTATTTTGTTCGTCCAGGAAAAAAATGGGGACATTATACCAATGTCAGTGCAAGGGGACTCAGATTTTATGATTCTATCAGCTGCCACGTTTCCATAGAAACAGTGACTGAAAAGAATCACTGTTAAATTTTATTCCTGCGTTGTATCAATCTTTATGCCATATATGTTTATAAATGTATATACACATAAGAATGTATACATGAAAGCAATATTAATTTATTATTGCTAATAATAACACCAAAACTCAAATCCTAGTCACAGATATGATTTTAGAGAAAGCCAAATAAACCACCATGAAAAATAAGTCAGCCTTATTTTTTACTTACTTTTCTTCCAGTAAATTAATAAAAATACACATGGGATGTAAATGTATCTTTAAAGTGCCTGATGTAATTTTCATCTTAGAGGCTTATTGCTGAATAAGCTCACCTTTTATAGCTCTTTCTGACCTCTTGTTGGCTGTTTCAACTCAACTGTTCTGGCTCAAATGCCTCTCCAAGCTAACTGATTCAATCTGGTTCCTCGTAGCTTCTCACTGAATTGCTCTGCTTGGCCTCAAACTAACTCTGGCAATTTGTTCTAATCTTCTTGGTCCTTCTTATTCTCTGGCTTTAACTGCCTCTGTTTACCTGCACTGAACTGAGTGAACGTATGAATGAACTCAACTCTACTGCTCTACTCTCACTGCACTGACTTCCAACTCATTGACTCTTTCCCTGAGCTGCTCTTAAATAACTTCTCTTTCCTGTGCTATTCTCATGAGAGCTGGGCATATCCTATCTCTGACTCATTCTGTCAAATCTTTCTCTGATTCATCACTTTGTCTTCTCCTCCATTAACACCATTTTCAAATATGGTTGTTTCCTTCTAAAAAACTAATCTTACCTTAAAGGTATATACTAAAGTCATGTCTGTATTCCAGTCAGATCATATAGACCTAGAAGGACTTTGGATATGATTCCTTGCCAAAGCAACCATGTTGCTGGATTAAAATTTCTCTACAATGAGATCCACAAAATTCTTTACAGTAGTTTACAATTTCATGGCACTTAAATAGTATTAAATTTTGTATTATTTAGTCCAAAGTCCATATTTTATAATTATGCTAATAATACATGGTTTATTAATAATGTTACAATTAAATTATTTATTATTAAAATATATTCTGCTCAGATTTGACTTCCATGTACTTAACATTTTAAGCTTGTACACTGTAAAAGAACATGGTAACTATTGTTAATATATTCATGGGAGATTCTTTTTCTCTTATACATGGCACTAATGAAAAACAGATTTCATTTCTCTAAATATTTTCCAATGCATGATTTTGATGAGAGATGATTGTGTATTTTCTAGGTTTTTCTGATGTTATAATGCCACCTTCCTCCAGAGAATAATACAGTTAGCTGGGGTTTGGAATATAGAAGTGTTTCAGAAATAAGGTATTAGGTATGCCATGAAAGGGATTCTGGGAGGCTTTCCCATTTTAGAAGTTTTCTGTCTCCTAAATAACGGGACTATATAGATGGGGATTTTCCCAGCTGGTATTGCACAATATCACCATGTTTTTATTCTTTGCTGTCAGTAATATGTAGATTTTGGTACACTCACTGTGCACATAATTTGTATCTATATGTTTATATCATTAGGTTTATATCTTTGTATATTTTCTATAGTCTGTGTACTATTTAAGATAAGATCTTTATTTTAATTCAAGTGTCCTACTGTATAGAAGTATATTGCATTTGCTATGTTAAACTTATATTCTGTAATCTTGCCAAACCTGTTTACTATATGATCCTATATTCTTTGGGGTCTTTGAATACACATATATTACCAGCAAAGAATATCAGTTTGTTTCTTCATTTGTGCTCTATATATCTTACTTTTCCTTACCTAATATAACTTTGTCCAAGGCCTTGGTGTGATACAGATGCAACATCAAGAGTAGACATCCCAAGATCTCTCTGGATGTTAAGCAGAAAGCCCCATAATTACACCTGTGCTCAGAGAAACAATATTATCACCCAAGTTTTGAGCACTCTCCTTCCTTTCTATCCCTTTGTTTTCTCTGGATTTTAAATTTCCTACTTATATTTGTCTGTCTTGCAGTAGAAGTGTCTGTCATATAACTAATTTAAAGTGGCTTTCATGTGCCATGACAAGAATATACAAGGATTTGGACCCTGTAAGAATGCAAATTTCTTCAGCTCAGCTGTCACAACAAAGACATGGAATGTTAGAAGTCCATAGAGCTGGCTAGAGGTAGAAATTATCTCAGTCTGTGTTCTATTGATGTAAAGAAACACCCAGATCAGGGCAATTTATAAAAGAAAGCATTTAATTGTGAGCTTGCGTATGGTTTCAGAGGATTAGTCTGTAAACATCATGGTGGGAAGTATGGGGACAGGCAAGAGGGCATGGTACTGGAACAGTAGCTAAGAGCTTAAATCCTGATACACACACACAGAAAGAGAGAGAGATAGAGAGAGTGAGAGAGAGAAAGAGAGACAGAGACAGAGAGACACAGAGAGAGAGAGAGAGAGAAAGACAGAGACAGAGACAGAGACAGAGACAGAGAAAAAAGACTGGCTCTTCATAGGCTTTTGAAACTAAAAGTGATACACCTCCTCTAAAAGGACACACCTCTTCTAACAATGCCTTACTGCACCTGTACTTCTTACTCCTTCCTAAACAGTAAAACCTGGAGGAATACATTCAAAAATATATATGCCTATGAGGGCCATTATCAAACTACACAAGATGTGAACCAAATACTGCCTCCCCAGAGTGTCTACTGACACTGTAGCATAGAGAGGGTATTCCGAGTGTTAACATTACTCGAAGTAGGCACTTACAATAAATACACAACAAAACACTATATACCTATTTATCTCATGAATATATCTGTAACATGCTGGACAAAATGCTAGCAAATATAATATAGTTAGGAATGTATAAATTTTAGTAACAAAAATATCATACACTTGTGACTAAGCAATACATGAAAAGAATTTATATAATAAAATATAAATAGTTGTCATGGATTTCACGCCATGACTAACTGGAGCTTATTTTTGGGACACAAGATTAGCTCATAATTTAAAACTCAATCAATACAACTCACTATATTAATATTTACAGAGAAGAATGTCATGTCTGTATCAATCAATCAAGAAAAGTGTTGGATAAAGTTTTTAACAGATTCACGTCAGAAAGTGGAGATAGAAAGGATTCCAGTCAATGAGAACTCCCCAACAACCGCTATCAAATCATGGTATGTTTGTAGTTGGCAGTTTGGCAGTTTTTTCTTCCTAAGTTAAACTGAAAATAAATCATTTAATTTTAATTTGCTGGAAGTTAGAGGTATTTATGTAAAGGAGAAAAACAAGTCAGAAAGCAGGCATTACCATTGTAAAAACATTAATGGTATAGTTGCTTTTATAGATAAACTGAAGAGATCTTAAAAAATAAAGTCCTTGAATTAATAATTGAGTTTAGAAAATGATCAGGTTATTATGTGTCTATAAAGTAGCAAAGGATATGTGGACACCAAAATCAAAACTTAATGTCATTTATAATTTCATTCAAGCTTAAATACTTGTAGCAGAATCTTACCAAACAGATACACAGACCTTGTATGCTAAAGTGAATGTAATTCTAATTTAAAATCATTTATTTATTTACTAATTATTTATTTATTTGTGTGAGGGCATGTGCATTCAGTAGTGTGCATGTGAATGTCAAAGGACAGACTTAAGGTTCAATTCTCACCTTCCCTGTTATTGAAGGTAACATATCTCTTGTTTTCTGCTATGCTATATATTGAAAACTAGCTGGCCTATGAGGTTGTGAGGGATTTTCCCCATCTCCACATCCCATCCTGCCAAAAGAATGTGGGGATTAGGCATTTCTCTAGTCTGGTTTTAACATGGGTTTCAGGGATCTG
Source organism: Mus minutoides (assembly GCA_902729485.2). NCBI lineage: Eukaryota > Metazoa > Chordata > Mammalia > Rodentia > Muridae > Mus > Mus minutoides. The sequence continues at coordinate 28,717 of LR749641.1, read as the reverse complement.
AACTCATGTCATTAAGCTTGAAGGTCAAGTGCTTTTACTTACTGACTCATTTTCCTGGCCTTGAAAATTACATAGTTTTAATGAAACAAATAAAAGATAACTAATTAATGAAGATATAATTCACTCATGGGTTAGAAGACTCAACCCTCGAAAGTGTCTATTATTTACGAAATTATTACAGATTTAACAAAATCCCTATTGAAATTCCATCACACAATGGAACCAAAGTCACAGATCTGGGAAAGGGACCAGCAGGGTAGAAGGGATTTGATAGAGTCGATAGGAAATTATCAGAGGAAGACAGTAACCAGCATGAGTTATATGCAGGTCTGAAATTGCCAAAGAAATAACTTAATTAAAAACATTCCATAAGGAGTTTTATATATTAGGTTGTTCTTTTCTAAAAGTTAAGAGAAGGCAAGACAGTCAACAGAGAAAAACAATTCGTTTCTCCGTATAACCCTGGCTGTCCTGGAACTCACTTTGTAGATAAGGCTGGCCTCAAACTCAGATATGTGAGTGCCTCTTGCCTTCCATGTGATGGGGTTAGTGGTATGTGCCACTGCTGCCGACCTGCAAAACAGATTTTGAAAGAATGATACTATGGAAGGATTCAGTCTAATTTTGTGACAGTATATATCATGGCTGCTCCCAACTGTCCATAGCTCCAGTTTCTGAGGATCCTACACCCTCTCTAGTTCTGCAGATGTACACATAGTACATAGACATATGTGGGGCCATTATATCTATCTATATCTATCTATCTATCTATCTATCTATCTATCTATCTATCTATCTATATCTATATCTATCTCTCTCTATATATAATATAAAAATGTTGGCATTCTTAAATAGTGGACATTTATTTGCTCAGTTTTATCTCCTTGGCTAAAATAATATATAGTAGTGATAGTTTAAGTCCTAAAATAAATAAAATTCTTTAAACAGGAAAATTAAAGCCACATAGATTTCAGGCTAATTTAAATTCTTGTCATTTTCAGAGCTCTTAATAGCAGTTTTCTTCATCACCCCTCCCACAAAGTAAGCCAAGATTGCATAATTATAACAAGATTTCTTATCAACACATAGATCATTCATAATATATCAAGGGTGGTTTTGGGTCTAAAAGGCACTGTTTACAGGAAGGTCTTAAAATGCTTAATAGCTAGTGTGAAGGGTGATGTGAGAAGGTGTCCATATAGCAGAGAGATGGCTGCCTATCCTCTTAAATGCTTAGGAAAGCAGGCTTGGGAACTCAGCACACCCCTATATTTCCCACTGCTAGAAACAAAACACAAGAGGGTTGTAAAGGTGCCCATTGCATAAATTTACGTTTGTTAGCAAGTCACATCTGCACATTGTAATGCTGTCAGGAAAGGATTGTTACCTGTGCAGACTCAAAGCATATTCTACAGCTAAGTGTAGCAAACAAGAATGGTATTTCCCCAGTGCAGAGTTACTTCTGCATGCTAAATGAAAACTGCACATAAGAGTGATGGTTCCCTGCTGTGACCACAGTTTATGTCCTTTATAGGTTTGCTGGGTACAATACAGTACTTCGAAGCACAAGCCAGTTTCCCACTACTGCTATAATCTTAAAGCACTTCAGAGTTTTGACTGAACAGCTGGCTAAACAGCCGTTTGTTAGATGAGTGAGGTAGGACAGTGATTTTAATGGAGTCTCAGAAGATTTGGGGGAAAGGAAATTATGCTGTGGATGGGGAAAAAATAAACAAACATGGATGCAAAATGAAAAACTACATGTTTGCAAATCTTGGGCCCTGAGTCGTTATTAAACCAAGGGACAAAAATGCCATTAGGGGCCAGGATTTAAGATTTTGGTGAACTTGTTCTTGTCATTTGGGAAGTCTAAGGTCACAAGATGAGTACTTTATAACTAGGATCCTTGCAGAGTGAGCCAAGGGCAAGACCTTAGACCCAGGAGAAAGAACCCCGAGTCAGTTATCTGATCACAGAGAGTATTTCTGTTCAAATTCAAACTGTACATAAATCCAATAGTTAGCATGTTGTAAACAGTATATTGATAGACTATGTCTTCTTAAAAACTGTTTATTTGGAATTAAAATTCAGATTTCAATGGAGCGTCTCTTAATTAATTGGCACAATCTTACAGCATCAACTCAATGAAACCCTTCATTTTGTCTAAGGTAAACATTCTTGGTGAAGAAAAAAATCTGGTTTTGAGGAATGAAAACAGTATAGAAGTTAATTTCAGATGTGAGGACTCTGAGCATACTATTTGAAAGAAATGTCAATATATCAACAACTAGGATAACTAAGAAAACAGAGTATTGCTTCTGGGATACTTCCCTGGCTCATGAAGATAGCAACTAAACAGTTATAAGGTAAAGAAGTCACTCCAAGGTGCTTCTCATTGCTCTGTTTATTTGAGCTATGGGTCTCTTGTAGGTCTTGATAAGATTTCATGCCATTTTCAGTGCTTACTCTTGTCTTGCATCAGGGTAATAGGTACTGTAGAGAGAACTGTATGCATATATAGTATGTTCATCTATCCATCAACACACATACAAGAGGGATAAGTATACTGACAAGACTTCAGAATCAGCCACTTTCCCAGCCATGTGTAAGACCATGAAGACTCAATACCAATCACTGTAATCAGCCTGGTTTTAGTTTGTAGAAACCTGTCAGCCCTTATTTCTTCATCTTATATCACCAGTGAATATTAGGAGCCCATCACATTGAAGGAAACAGTAAGGATGAAATGTGAGCAGGTGGACACAATTCAGTACTGGAGGGAAAAGACTGCATGGTGTCAGAGGTCAAAATGAAAGAAGTATTAATGAGTATTAATGAATGCCATATAGAGACATTCATGGGATAGAAGGGATAGTGTGTGGGCAACTGCTTTAGACCACCTACTCAGGGATTGTGGATCTAAGTGCACAGTATTTAAGTTGAGATTGAGAATTGGGTTGTATAAAGATCAGGGAGAAACTACTGGTGAGATAAAAACACAGACACTGTGTTACTATGGCCAAAGCAGAATGGGTCCTGGGTAGAATATGAGGTACACAGAAAGTTGAGAGACTGTGCCCAGCACCTTATGTAGGGACTAAGGTTCCCACACAGTTGGATTTTACTGGGACTCCTGTAGCACACTTCAAGGAAGAGAATTCCATGGCATAGTAGATGCATGAGGAAACAACCTGAATTTTAAATGAGAACTTTAAGTGAGACCTTGTGTGTGTGTGTGTGTGTGTGTGTGTGTGTGTGTGTGAGTTTTACTGACATTTGGTGTCAAAATGAAATAATTCTGCTATGTCAACATGACAAAATAGAGAAAATATCTCCACAAAGTCAGTAGACATAGCTACAAAGCAGAGAAACACTAAAAAAAGCTACAGGACATCAGCTATCATAAGACGTGAGTGCAATAAACAGTCTTATAGAGATTGTCTACTATGTTAGTGAGGGACAAGGAAATCTAACAACATGGAGACAGGTGTGTCAACTCTTACGGAGAAGTGCATGGGTGTCATGAATTCAGATCTTCTGAAGCCCATTTTCTACCAAAACTTTTAAAATACTCTATTAAATACTAAGCCCAAGTTTTTAGATGTTGGCATTGATTTTCAGATATCCTATATTTATCCAAGTACTAGTTCTCTCATACTTAAAAAAAAAAAAGCTTTACTCATAGTAATCACAGAAAATATTTGAAGATTTTTGGCCTAATATACCGTAATGGGCATTTTATGCATAAAGAGAGAAAATATAAATGAATAATAAACAACTGTAAAACCAAGATATTTGTACTGGCTGGTTTTGTGTCAATTTGACACAAGCTGGAGTTATCACAGAGAAAGGAGCTCCACATGAGGAAATGCCTCCATAAGATGCAGCTGTAAGGCATTTTCTCAATTCGTGGTCAAGGGTTGGGGGAAGGCTCCTTGTGGGTGGTGCCTTCTCTGGACTGGTAGTCTTGGGTTCTATAAGAAAGCAAACTGAGCAAGCCAGGGGAAGCAAGCCAGTAACTAACGTCCCTCCATGGCCTCTGCAACAGCTCCTGCTACCTGACCTACTTGAGTTCCTGTCCTGACTTCCTTTGGTGATGAACAGCAACATGGAAGTGTAAGCTGAATAAACCCTTTGCTCCCAAACTTGCTTCTTGGTCATGATGTTTGTGCAAGAATAGAAATTCTGACTAAGTTCCTCCTATAGAGCTGCAGACCCCTCAACTCCTTGGGTAGTTTCTCTAGCTCCTTCATTGGGGACCCATTTAATGGATGGATGTGAGCATCTACTTCTGTATTTGTCAGGCACTGGCAGAGCCTCACAGGGGGCAGCTATATCAGGCTCCTGTCAGCAAAATCTTGTTGGCATCTGCAATAGTGTCTGGGTTTGGTGGTTGTTTATGGGATGAATCCCCAGGTGGGGCAGTCTCTGAATAGTCATTCCTTCAGTTTCTGCTCCAAATTTTGTCTCTGTAATTACTTCCATGGGTATTTTGTCCCCCCTCCTAAGAAGGATGGAAGTATCCACACTTTGGTCTTCCTTCTTGAGTTTCATGTGTTTTGCAAATTATATCTTGAGTATTCTGAGTTTCTGGGCTAATATCCACTTATCAGTGAATGCATATCATGTGTATTCTTACATGCTGGGACTCATGGTTCTAGCTGCATATGTAGCAGAGAATGGCCTAGTTGGTCATCAATGGGAGGAGAGGCCCTTGGTTCTGTGAAGATTCTATGCCCTAGTATAGGGAATGCCAGGGCCAGGAAGCAGGAGAGAAAGGGTTGGGGAACAGGAGGATAGGGGAGGGGATAGGGGATTTTTAAAGAGGAAGCTAGGAAAGAGAATAGCATTTGAAATGTAAATAGGGAGCTAAAGAGACTGCTCAGTAGTTAAGAGCACTAACTGCTCTTCCAAAGGTCCTGAGTTCAAATCCCAGCAACCACATGGTGGCTCACAACCATCCATAATGAGATCTGAGACACACCTCTTCTGGTGCAGCTGAATACAGCTGCAGTCTAGTTACATATAATGAATAAATAAATCTAAAAATAAAAAAGGAAATGTTAATAAAGAAAAGATCTAATCAATAAAAGAGTATTACAGATTTTTATATATATATATATATATATATATATATATATATATATATATATATATAAAATGTGGTTATGCAGAATGCAGTCTTGATGTAGACCTGAAGCTGCCAGGACACTGGAAGATAATCTCCATGGCAAAGAGAAATGACCCAAATAGCAGTGGCTTCAATAACCTTGTACCTCTAAAGGACAGCAGACCCAGATAAAGAGAGGCAGATAGATGAAAGTGGGAGGGGGAGGACATACATGTGAGAGATAGAGAGAGAGACAGGGACAGAAGATACATAAGTGTGGTCTATGTGTGCTGTGTATGTATGGTATGGGGTACATGTATACACTCTGTGTGTGTGTGTTTTGTGTGTGTGTGCTACAAGAAGGTAGGAATAATTGTTTTGAAACCATAATGTGGCAATCATCTTAAATTCTGTGTTTTCCTGTAGTAGAAAGATAATTTTGTTTTATAATTAGTTACTAATTATACTCAGTAAGTAATTTATAAATGACAAAAGTGAGATGCAGAAAGAAGGCATGAAATTTTAATAATTAAATGGCAAGACAACGGTAAATGTGGTTTAGGAAACTTGAGTTTTGGGAAACAAGAGACTTTGCAGAGGCATGACATAGCTTACACTTGACTGAATAAGCCGTGTTTGTAAGACAGCCCCTTGAGACTTTGTAATAAATGAATTTGAATTCCATTTTAACATAAAGACATAAAACGGACACAAATTATTGTGACGTTTATTGTAGCAAACATTCAGTATTGGGAATTTCTATCTATATTTTATAAATTGAGGCTGTTGCAGGATCCAATCTCTGGGATAAACAAGCGAGGTCACGGGGCTGAGCATAGAGCCAGGCGCCATTTTTGGCCCATGCAGCCGTGACAGCTCCCCACAGAGGAAATTAAGCATTGGTGGCCAACGTAGAGTGTGAGGCAAGGACATCCTTATGTTAAGCGTTCAAACACTGGATTGCAGTTTTCTTGCCTTAGCAGTGTTTATCATCATTCATCACCACCATCACCATCACCATCACCAACAACATCACTACCATCATCATTATTGTTATTAGTCTTGGAAATAGTCCAGGTTCTTGCACATGACCAGTGAGCACTGAGTCACAGCCTCACTTCACTGCTAGCATTTCAAATGCATCCTTGACCCAGAAACTAACCCCTTTTAGAAGAAAAGTTTACTTCTTGTTCACTGTGTAGTAATTTACAGTCCCTTAAACTCTCCCAATACAAACCACTTTAAAAATAGCTTTTAAAATTACTTCTCATGTTTACTAAGAGAAATAACTGCAGAAAAGAATTGTTTTGATCACCTGGCAAGTGAAAAGAAAGAACAAAGGATGCAGGAGCTGATAAACAAGCAAACCGATTTGTCTACTGAACAAAACACAGATTGTTGCCAGAGACAAATCTGTTATAGTTACAACGGTGCCTAAAAGGACATGGTAATTACAGGGCAGAGATCCTCCACTGGGCCAGGTCACTGCTCAGGAAAGCAGGATGCTGCTGCATCTGACTTGCCTTCTTACCATCTGTGATTCATAGCTTTTGTTTCTCTAAGTTAATCCTTTGATATGTATGACGGTCAATAGAGTTCAGATATTGAAACAAAACAGGCCAGATATTCTGTATCTGAATTATGAAATGCTTTGACAAACATTTCTTTTCCCCTCAGAGTGTACAATTAAAAATAGTGTGTTTCTCTAGTCTACTCAAGTGGAAGGTTTTGGCAACATTCAGATGTGCCCATTTAGGAAAACATTATCTATTAGACAATTTGAAAATAGTAATTCATTCCCTTACTTGAAGCCTAACTTGGAGGTCCTTTATGATTTCAGGTAGGTTCTTAAGATGATACATTGTAACTCACTCTCTTTCTCTCTCTCTCCTTAAATGTTCCCTTTGATTTTTTTCTTTATTTTCATTTACTTTATATAACTATTGCTGTCCTCTCCCAGTCCCCTACTCACATAGTTCCCCCCCCCCCATCCACCTCCCTTTCTCTCTTAGAAGCTTCTGCTCCTCTCCTTGGGTATCCCCCAAGTCTGGCAAAATCAAGTCTCTGCAGGGCTAGGTGCATCCTCACCCAGTGAGGATATTGAAACATATTCCACAGACAGGCAACAGCTTTAGAGATAGCTTCTGTTGTTACTTTTTGATAAAGGAACACTTGAACATTTGAACATTTGTGCAAGTCAGTTTACTTAATTCTTATCTGAAAACTCATGCTCAGGAACCTTGACATTCAGACAGTTAATTTGCTCTGTTCACTCATTTGAGATGTCAATACTGAAATGGAATTTTTATGGGCATGGCATCTCATCTTCAACACAACTCTACAAAGAAAACTCATCCTCTATGGAGGCAGCATTTAATCTAGGAAGAAAAATACAGGTGGCTCCCAAAGTGAGAAGGTAAGAGTGTGGTAACAGTGGCTTTCAAATGGACTAATGGTTTGGAAGGCAGAGATGGGACCTTATTAATAACCACATTGCTAAGTTGATGATGAAAACCACTGTGGAAGCAGCAAAGAGGGAAATGGAATGTTGGTTGCAAGATCATAAATCTAAACACAGTCACGAAGTCACCTTCTAGGTGATAGTTGTCTCCTCCTCATTGTATGCCTTGGCCCTATCTGTCACACACTTAGGTTTTTCTCTGAAACTACACAATCTCTAAGGGTCTATAGGGTGACACTTATCTCCATTTTATGTTCACATAGTAGTTGTGCTTACACTCATTATTTGAATACATGTTCATCAACCACTCTAAGATCTGATGTGCAATTTTCAAGTACTCTCAGGATGGCTAGCAAGTCTCAGAGCAAATATAAGTGAAATATATGAAGTTTGGTACATGGACGTCATGGTATTTATCTTGTTTGTTCAGAAGCTTGGAAAGAGTTTCTTCTTGGTACTGCAGTTGTGTTCTGAAGAAATGTGGTTTTCCAGAGAGCAGAATTCTATGAACACAGCTCCATTAAGCATAGTGTTGACCTGTGGCCATAACCCTCTGTGGGCTGGTTTCTACATAGGGAAAAGCCTAGACTCATAAGTTCAAGCTTAGCTCTAGAGCTGTTTTTACTGTTTGTCAAATGAGCATGGTGTCTTGTTAAGTGTGTGTGGTAATGATTTGTTGTATTGTCCTCCATTGCTGTGATAATAGCCTACCTCTTTCAAGTATGAAGAAGCTACATGACTCTCTACAAGCTCCCTGAGCCCACTAATGAGGTCCCTCATTTCTCTCTGTATCCCAAGACACAGAGTAGCCTTTCTGGAAACAGAGGCTCATATAATCTTCACAGAACAGCAGATCATAAGCACTTTCTGCAAGACAATTTAGCTATAGCACTTTGAATCATTACAATAGTCATCCCCTTTAGCAGATGACCTCCAAAATGTTACCAGACACAATTTATCACTGTGATATCTGTATGCAGTCTGAAAATTGGACAGTCTAGGTTGAACTCAAACTATGTTTAGGGTCATCTGGGGTAGCTCAATGTGTCTGTTATCTCTCTCAACCCAAAGGGTAAGTGCATAAATATTGAGCATGTTGCTCTCATGGCAAGAGGTTTACAAGAGAATAAGAAACCGTAGGAAAGCCATGGCACATGTTGTCTCCTCTAACAATCCAATATCAAAACCACTGTTCACATGACCAAACTGAAAAGGGGTAGATGAGTACAGTTTTGAAGTGGAAATCTCTAGTTTCTTTGGAAAGTTAGTTATGGCAAATGATGTTTTGCTGGGCACACAGGTGAAAGGATGTCTAAAGCAGACACAGGAGAGAATGTTTTCCTGAAGCAGACACAGGTGAAAGGATGTTTTGATATAGCAAACATGTGACACGACCAGGGATGAAGAAATATAAATATGACCCCACAGATAGTGGTTTGCTCTGCCTCGCTATTCTTAGTGAACAATACGTATGTATTGATTCACCTTACATGGTGCTTTTGAACTCAACTGGTGGTAATGCCACCATTGAGAGAAACTTGCCCAGGAACTGCTTGTAAGTTTCCTGTGGTAGTTTGCCACTTCCACAGCCTCATCTCAGGCTGGTTGGTGAACCTGGTGGTTTCCTCAGGACTGAACTACTGCTGCTGGTCTGTGTCTGGTGTCTGCCTACCAAAATGACCGAACTGAAACTGCTGGCTAGTTAGTACCTGGTGTCTGCCTGACTAGAGGACTAGTCTGCAGCTGCTGAGTCATATTTGGTGTTTGCTACAGGACTGAACTGCTGCCAAAGAAGATCAAGCTCACCCCAAAAGGATTATGGCTGAACAGGTCCAGTTTCCCCATATCCTAATAACTCTTTTCTTCCACTACCTCTGCTGGGTGGTGGGCTAGAGGAGAGGTTGAACCCTTATTAAAAGTAGGTTGCAGGAAATTCATGCCTATACAGTTTACCCACAAAGTGTTTGTGGGGGGGGAGGTATTATCCTAATATAATATAATAGCAGATTTGCTTCAGTCATTTTCAGCTTTATATGAAAAGGACAGAGCACAGTATAAATCACCTCTGGTCATTATCTTCTGTAGATTGCTCTAAACATTTCATTTTAGTTGTATTTGGAGTTTGCTGATAATGAAGACACCACTTACTTGAGTCACAAATCATGGAACAATCACTCTGGTACTGACTTGAGAGTTTTGGCCACATTAGGTAACTCTCACACTATTGGAAACTGCTGTGTATACTCCCAGAGGAGAAAAATAAGAATCAGCATTACCTGACTATGAACCTTAAGCACGACAATAATGACCATCCTGGTAGGACATGTCCCTTTGTCATTGTTTTCTTCATATAAGAACTGTATGTATCATGGTTATTAGTAGACATCATAAATTTTACTTGTGATATATTTCATTTTAAATCACTGAATATATACACTTGGACATTAGAATCTGCTTATAAAAATGCAATTTACATGTTATTTAGAAACAATATGCCTTGACAAAACAAACCACTCTAATTATGTGAAAAACAGGAGCCAACCTATAAGGCAATTTTATAACTTTCTCCCTAATGGTCTCTGCTACGAGGGAAATAAATTAGAATTAATTTAAAGATAGGATTTAGCATTGATGTCAATAGTACATATTTTATATTATATTTGCATGCATGTATATATCTCTGTAGAGTACAGATATTTCAATGGATGTATATATAGACAGATTTATCTACCCACAGAAATGCAAGGGGGCATGCATTATTTAACACACTCAAGGCCCATTAATTTACTGTGGCTAATGGTACAGTAAGATTTCTAGGTTTTGATCAGCCATGTACTTTGTATTTAGGGGGTTATAAAAATTTGAACTAAACACTGATGGAGGAGCTGTAGTGCTGCTACAGATACTGAGGAAAGAGTGTTGCAGACAGAAATACTGGAGATTCAGGAAGCCCTGCAGGATAAGGATTTTCATGGGCTTCTATACAGTGAAAGGGGATCAGAGGGGCCGAGGAAGCTGTAAATGATGAACTGAAAGGTATAACTGGGATCCATGCCCCTGACTGATGAGTAAGGTGGCTTTATAAAAGCGACTCTTGCTTATGATTGACAGTTGTCATTTATTCTTCTCTCCAAATATGCTTTAATGGCCTATGACCATCTCACCTTAAATGCTACTTACTTAAAACTTGGACTTGGAATGAATCTGTATATATGGTGCTGTTTTGTGAAAGATACTAAATCATCATCAACAACAACAACAATAACAACAACAACAACAATAACAAAGCCTAAAAGTGTTGTCTTCCTACTTTATCATAGAGAGTAGACATGGATGTGTCCTGTTAAGTGATAACTAATGAACAACAGAATATTTCTTTGCACATACCAGCCCTAGAAGTAAGAGGGTTTCCCTAGAGGGAGGATTTAGGTGCAGCATGTAGAAGAGAGTGTTCTTGTGGGCATATGGTATGTGGGTGTGCCCCTGGCAGAGTACAGTGTTGGAAAAGAATTGAAGTTTCATGTGACACACATTATGTTTTCCTTGTACAGGGAGGAAAGTTATGAGTGACTGTGCTTAAGCTATACCATAAAAGATAGGATATTTGTTATTGTAGGCAAGGTATAACATCAGAAAAATTTCCCTTCTTTGTATTTTGCTTTTTTTTTAAAAAAATATGTTTTAAAATTTAATCTCTTTCTACATTCCAGACTTTATCCCCTATCCTTGTCCTCTTGCTGACTGTTCCAAATCCCATAATCCCAATCTCCATGAGGATGTCTCAACCCCCATCCCCACCCAAACAGACCTACCCACTCCCTGGGGACTCCAGTCTCTTAAGAGTTAGGTGCATCTTTTCTGACTGAGTCCAGACCTGGCAGTCCTCTGCTGTATACTTGTTGGGGGTCTCATATCAGCTGGTGTGTGCTGCCAGGTTGGTGGCTCAGTGTCTGAGAGATCTCAGGGGTCCAGGTTAGTTGAGACAGCTGGTCTTTTTATAGGGTCACCCTCCTCCTCAGCTTCTTCCAACTTTTTCCTAAGTAAGCAGCAAGGGTCAGAGGCTCTGTCCATTGGTTGGGTGTAAATATTTGAGTCTTTCTGCTGCTTGTTGGTTCTTTTGGAGAGCAGTCATGATAGGGCCCTTTTTGTGAGCACTCCATAGCCTCAGTAATAATGTCAGGCCTTGGGACCTCTCCTTGAGCTGAATCCCAATTTGGGCCTGTCGCTGGACCTCCTTTTCCTCAGGCTTTTCTCCATTTTTGTCCCTGCAGTTCTTTCAGACAGAAGCAATTCTGAATCAGAGTTTTTGACTGTGGGATGGCAACCCCAACCCTCCACTTGATGCTATGTCTTTCTACTGGAGGTAGACTCTACAAGTTCTCTCTCCTCACCATAGGGTATTTCATCTAAGGTCCCTCCCTCTGAGTCTTGAGAGTCTCTCACCTCCCAGGTCTCTGGTACATTCTAGGGGCTCCCCTACTTCCTACCTCCCAAGGTTGCCTGTTTCCATTCTTTCTCCTGGCCCTCAGAGCTTCAGTCCTGTTCCTCCCACCCAATTCCTGATCATGTTCCCTCTTCCCCTCCCTGTTCCCTTTCCCACCCTGGACCCTCCCTCCATCCCCCTTCCTGTAATTTCTTTCTTCTCCTCCCAAGTGGAATTGAGGTGTCCTCACTTGGGCTCTTTAGCTTGTTAACCTTCTTGACTTCTGTGGATTGTACATTTTGCTTTAAGTTGCAATATAATAAAAAATGTTGTGAATATCCCATCAGCATTTGTCTTTTCTCTGTTAGCAACTCCACGTCACCTAAAAACAGTTGTAATAATAAATGTCAATTAAAAATAGATATGCTTATAACTAAGCTCATTTTCTCATGTATCTTACATAATGTAATAGTTAGCACTATTTTCTTGATTTAATACTGTAATTCATTGATCCAAAGCAAAGGTTTAATGAAGTTGCATAGCTTGGTAAGGTTTGCATAGGCTAGGGGCAGAATTATATTTGAATTAAACTTGAAGTCCAAGCTGCCATCATAACTAATAAACAATCAGGCATTCAAAGATTACTCCATTCAGTAGCAGTTTATATATGTAAATGCTCATAAGGTTACAAATCATGGTGAAATGTCAAGTACTACAAATGTATAATCATGCCATGCATTCATTATAAATGAGGTTATTAATAAAACATGCTGACCGTCAGTGTTCAAAAGATGACAGAGCAATAGCAGATTAACTTTCATAATACATAGTCTATCAAATCTAAAGGGATTTAAGTTACAAATGTTGTTTTGAAATATGTTTCCTTTAAAATATGACTGAATTAATTCCTTGAGAATGTTATACATATTTATAGCACTGCCTTTACATCTTCCTAGAGCCCTACCTCTAAACGCCACTTCCACCTCAATGTAACCTTTTTAAGACCCATCGAGCCCCGCCAGCACCCTCTGTATGTGCATGTGTGTGGGCAGGGGGCATCCACTGGAACATGAGCTATATCCCTTTTGAAAATTGATTCTCCCTTATGCAATGAAATCAAAATGTATTAAATTCTCAAGATGACGCATGCTAAATGAATAATGTATAAGAAAAAATTCTTATTATCAAATGCTCAACTGGAAAAGTGAGGAAAACTATCTTTTTAAGTTTCTTTTCAGTTCATTAAGTCTAAATAAACTTCTGCTTACAGCTGACACTAGCACACTGACATGTTTAATAGAGGCAAGAATCAAATAAGCATACTATGGATAAGCTGAACCTAGAATAAAACGCATGCTCTGGATAAATAAAACCTACTGCTGCCTAGTGTGTGTGTGTTAGAACACACAGGTAAGCTAATTTTTCTTAGGGCTTGACCAAACCAGTTCAGTCAGTCAATAGGGTCTCAAGCAAGGGAGTGAGGATTGAAAAAGAAAAAGTTAGACAAAATTATAACATGACTCTAACCCATACTGAGGCTGAAGCAACTTTATTTCTCTACAGCCTGCTTATACATCATCCTAGGTATATCCAAAACACATGGTTAGTCCTTAGATCAAGACAAAGTAATCAAGCAAAGTAGTATAAACAAGGAGATCACACAAGAAAGTAATTAAGCAGAGTAATAAGCAAAAAGATCACATAAGGAAATAATTCAGCAAAATAGTAAACAAAGCCCCATGGTCACTGTTATTCTTGTCTAAGACTACTTTCTTGAAGGAGCCCAATGGCAAAGGTCAAACTCCTAGAAGCAGCACCAAAAACTCTCAACAAGGGCTGACCCTAGCAGAGACTCCTACCAATGGAGAACATGGATGTAGAAGTGATCATCTCCTGTAGCCAGGCAGGACTCCCATAGAGGGCAGGCACATCAACTTACTCATTAAACCTTCAATTCAAAATTCGTCCTACCAACAAGATGTGCAGAGATAAAGGCAGAGCAGAGACTGAAGGAATGGCCAACCAATGGCAGGCCCAACTTGAGACCCATCCCATGGGAGAGAACCAATCCCTGACACTGTTAATAATTCTCTGCTATGCTTACAAACAGGAGCATAGCATAACTGTCTCCTGAGGGGCTTCAACCAGCAGCTGATGCAAACAGATGCAAAGACCCACAGCCAAACATTAGGTGGTACGGGGGAATCCTGTGGAAGGGTTGGGGCGAGTAACAACTGCAGAGGTCAAGGACACCACAAAAAGGCCTAAAGAGTTAACTAACCTGGGCTCATGGGGGCTCACAGAGACTGAACCACCAACTAAAGAGTACGTTGGGGCAGGATCTAAGCCCCTAGACATTTGTAGCAGATATGCAGCATGGTCTTTATGTGGGTTCCCCAACAAGCAGAGACTGTTTCTGACTTTGTTGCCTGCCATTGGATCCATGCCTCCTAACTGCACTGCCTGGTTGGGCTCCAGTGGGAGAGGTTGAGCTTAGTCCTACCACAACTGGATGTCCCAGGGTGAGATGGTACCCAAGGGGGGTGGGGGGCTTCTCCTTCTCTGGGGAGAAGGGATGGTAAAGAGGGTAAAGATTTGTAAAGTCAAGACTGGGAAGAGACTGTGTGGGTGGCAACTGGGGTGTAAAGTGAACAAATTAATTAATAAAACAAATGCAAATTCAATGTAAATATTTTTAAAAGATTGAAGAATGTCTCTCCTTCTTAGCTACCCATTGAAAGTTGACAACATGACATAAAAATTCTGATGTGGTTGAAATGAAAATGCCTATATCATTCCTGACACATAGCAAGTACTCAATAAATTTTAGCCTCTGTGATGGTTTGCTTTAACTATCTACTCAAACCACCCTAGAGTCACCTGGAAAGAGAATCTCAATGAGGGATTATCTACATTGAGTTGGCCTATAGGCATTTTGGGGGGGTGTTCTTAATGAAATTAATTCATGTGGGAAGTCCTGGCCCACTGTGGGTCTCTCCATTCTCTAAAAACAGAGTCCTGAGCTGTGTAAGAACAGGGAAGTCAATCTGAGCACAAGCCAGCCAGTGAGCATTCATTGCTCTTGGCTCTTGATTCTGTATGTGATGTGACTAGCTCTTTGAAGTTCCTGCCCTGGCTCCCCACGATGGTTGGCTAGAATGAAAACTGTTAGCCAAATAAACCCCATCTGCCTTAAGCTGCTTTTATTTAGTATATGTTATCACGGATCAGATACAAAACAAAGACAGCCTCATTCCATTTTATTGTTTAAGGTAGTCCATGTATTCAGATGCCATACAAAGAATGAAAAAAAAAAAAACCAAAAAACCAAAAACAACTGTGTACAGAGAAAAGTAAACTTCCCTAGAATCTGAGACACTCAGATGTTGCTTGGCATAATTGCAGAGCTCAGGCAATGCTGTCTATAATTTTGCTTCTTCCTGTCTTTGCATTTCCTACTAGACATATTTTCATGATAGCTGTCACCATTACTTGGGTCCACATGCCTCCTTCTTCCACTCCCTCTGCCACCATCATTGTTGGGCACTGAGAATAATTGGGAAGCCCAAGGATTCAGCCTTCAAGTAGGGGGCTGAACAGCAGGAACAGATGTACCATTTGAGAGAAAGTGATGGCAATTTCACTGGTGTCTCCAAAGCCACATAAACCTAATGAGGTTAAGGAGAAAAGAAAAATATTTCCCGATGGTTTGTTTTTCTGAGTTTTTGTGACTGTATAAGGACAAACCAAAATCCATTTCACAACATCTTTCTTTCAAGTATGTATATTATGTAAGTGAATTCAAACACATTTGTTTTATTGCATAGAGCAATCTTGGCATTAAAATAAAAGTTTTAGGTAAATTTTTGGATGAGCTTTGAAGAGAGAAAAAAACAAAGCAAGTGTGTGATCACAATGAGCTTATATGCCCTCCCCATGTCTGTTGGGATGCTGTTCCTCCTCAGAGTGATCTTAGTTTATTGTGCTCGACACCATTCTGCCTCAAGTCATCAGACTGCTTCTAGGTACTTCGTTATGTCAGTGTGAGTTAGAAGTAACTTAGATTCCCCCAATCATTGTTACAATAGACACGCAGAAAGCACCAAGCCCATGGAGAAAATAACCATGAACTTATGAAGAAAAAAATGCAGCCCTAAGGGAACCAGACAGTTGAGTAGCTGCTATCTGTACCTGGAGAAACTGGTTGGAATTTTGGGAGATTGCTGTGTAACTATACAATGTCAATCAATTAAATCATCGGGATGTCATATATTCTGATGTTATCTTTGACATCACTGTGATAAGTACAACCTATTGTACCAGTGGCCATGATTCTTAGGACTTCTAGCACTGTGAAATTGAGCAGAAGAGATATTCACACCAATTACCCCATCCCACACACCACTGTTAGATTCTTGTCTCAGTTGTGGATGTGTTCCTGAGGAATTAACAAAGGGATTACGTCAGGCACCTGAGGGCCTTGGAAAAGACACTTGGAAGAATGGAGACACAAAAATCACAACAGTAGCATGAGTGCAGGGATGGCCCTGGGAAGCTTCAAAACTGCCTATTTAGTAGCTAAAACAAATGGGGTGGGGGTGATGAAGTATGCTTTAATTTTGTGTATATGGCCCTTTAAAGACCCTTTAATTTTATGTGTATGCCATCCAGTGTTGGTTGCCTCTTGGAATTGTGGGAATGGGGGAGGATATAAAAAGGCAGGCAGCGGCTGAGACAAGGGAGTCAGAGTAGGATGAGGGTCTGAGCAGAGTAGGCTCCAGGAGACAGAGGAAGAGGTTCCAGGAGAAGGAAGAGGATGGTCAAAGAGTAGGGTCAGAGATTAGGGTTAGAGAAGGCAGTTGGTGACAGGAAAGGTTGAGCTTAGTCAGAGAAGATATTGTTAGGAGAGAGTAAGGAGAAGAACTCGTGAAGAACACACACAAATTATCAAAGTAAAAAAACAAAAACAAAGACAAAACAACAAACCCAGGAACCCCAAAATGCTATTGGAGTAATTGTCTGCAATGTTGGATTATGTATCTCTTTTAAAGCAGACTGGATATTAAATTCCATTTCACAATTTAATTGTATTCTTGTGATAACTAATCTTAGTGGTTAACTTTGACACAGCTGGAAAGAGTGGACGCCAGCTGAAGAATGCTGTCATCAGATTGGTCTGTGACTATATCTATGGAGGCATTTTCTTGATTGCAGATTGATTTAGGAGGGCTCAGAATATTGTGGATAATGCCATCCCTATACCTGTGGGACAGCCCTATAAAAGAAAGCTGGCTGAATGTGAGCCAGTAAGCAGTCTTGCTCAATAGTTTCTGCTCCAGGGTTTTGCTCTCAGGTTCCTTCCTGCCTTGGTTTCCCTTACTGATAGACCATTACTTGGAAGATGAAACAAATTCTTTTCTCTTCAAGTTGATTATGTTCATGATACTTATCACAGCAACACAGAGTAAACTAGAGTGATTACTGTGTTGGGAATCTAGCCTTTCTGAAGCATTTCAATATTCTCAGAGAAGGTCCTCTAGAACAGAGTTTCTTAAACTTGCCCAAACATAAAACTCATCAAGAGATTTACACAATGGAATACTACTCAGCTATTAAAAACAATGAGTTTATGAAATTCCTAGGCAAATGGATGGATCTGGAGGGTATCATCCTGAGTGAGGTAACCCAATCACAAAAGAAATCACATAACTTGTACTCACTGATAAGTGAATATTGGCCCAGAAACTTACATTACCCAAGATACAATTTGCAAAACACATGAAACTCAAGAAGAATGAAGACCAAAGTGTGGACACTTCACCCCTTCTTAGAATTAGGAACAAAGCACACATTGAAGGAGTTACAGAGATCAAGTGTGGAGCTGAGACAAAAGGACGGACCAACCAGTGACTGCTGCAGCTGGGGGTCCATCCCATAATCAGCCACTAAATGCAGACACTATTGCATACACTAACAAGATATTACTGAAAGGGCCCTGATATAGCTGTCTCGTGTGAGGCTATGCCAGTGCCTGGCAAACACAGAAGTGGATGCTCACAGTCAGCTATTAGATGGAACACAGGGTTCCCAATAGAGGAGCTAGAGAGGATACCCAAGGAGCTGAAGGGGTCTCCAACCCTATAGGTGGAAGAACATTATGAACTAACCAGTACCCCCAGAGCTCGTGTCTCTAGCTGTGTATGTTGCAGAAGATGGCCTAGTTGGCCATCATTGGAAGAG
Organism: Mus minutoides; assembly: GCA_902729485.2. Classification (NCBI taxonomy): domain Eukaryota; kingdom Metazoa; phylum Chordata; class Mammalia; order Rodentia; family Muridae; genus Mus; species Mus minutoides. The sequence goes on along the minus strand of LR749641.1, from coordinate 10,483 downwards.
AGGCCCCTTGGTTAGGCAAACCTTATATGCCCCAGTACAGGGGAACGTCAGGGCCAAGATGTGGGAGTGGGTGGGTAGGGGAGCTGGGTGGGGAATGGGGGAGGGTATAGGGGACTTTCAGGATAGTATTTGAAATGTAAATGACAAAAATATCTAATAAAAATTGGGGAAAAAAAAGTAAAAGAAGAGGCAGGGATTCATGAAGTCCTGGAGCCAAGGCACGTCTTTCCTCAGGAGCAGAGTCCTCTCTCTGGGTGGGTCCCCAGTCAACACAGCAGCACCAGCAGAGTTACCAGACCACTCCTTAGGACTCTCAAGATCCTCCTTGTTTCTGCTGAGTCAAAGTGGATTTCAATCAGATGCCAGACTACACGATATTTGAAAACCAGATGATTTAGAGAATTAAATCTCAACACTAGATGTTCAAAGAAATTTTCTAGAATGTTGAAAAATGAAATCCCAGCACTACCTGGACAATTCCACTAGAATTTTGGCATGGTGTTGAAAAGTTCTGGGCATTCATGCATGTCGATGATTAATTTCACACGAAATGTCTAGCAAACACTGGTAGGAACCATTTTAAAATTTGAGAGAAAGACCTGAGGGAGATAGGAAAAAGAAATCAATAACTTCATAAAATTTGGACATCTGAGGGCATCAGACTTCTAACAATAACCTGAACAAAAAATGAGAAGGCCAAGTCTCAAAATGGAAAAAATATGTTTCTTACTTAGAAGCCTATATAAATCCAAATGGTCAATACAATCTGAATGTATAATTAAAATATTTAGATTATCTTTTTCAAAAACTGGTAGAACAAATATATCAAAGACAAAGATAAACAAAGACAGGGAAAGACAGAAATATATAACCCAGAAGGTCAAGAGCATTCTCAGGATGATGTGTGTTTATGTGTGCCTGTAGATCAGACATAAGAAGAGAAATACACATGACAAGGATGGGCTTGGCAGAGGAGGAGCTGGTTTTTCACAAAGAGAGAAACATAAGATTTACCTTATTTGCTTAGTGATAAGATTTAACCACTTATCCACAATAAAATAGGTTTTAGGTTTGAGCTGCTAAATTTGCAACCAATTCAGGAGAGAGAGAGAGAGAGAGAGAGAGAGAGAGAGAGAGAGAGAGAGAGAAATACATAAATATATACACATCTAAAAATATGTACCTAAAACAGGCAATTGTTACTGTTATAGAAACAATTTAGAAATGCAAATGTATTTGAAATTAGTGTCTTAGTTTTGAGTGTGTACAATAATGCAAATACAAAATACTGGTTTAGTAAATAGCTTTGTGTTGCTATGCTGTAGATATGGGAAGAAATAGGTGAGTGAATCAAGAAAGCAGTGATGTGCAGAAACAGAGGTTACCTAAGTCAAAACCCTAGGAAGACAGCAGTGATGCAGTGTTTCTTGAAACACGAAAGTAAACAACACATGAAACGATCTTGTGCCTGTCACACTACTGTACTGTTGGCTCCTGTTCACGGAGGAGGACATCATTGTCTTCAGGACCAACTAAGACCCACCTGACCACAGTTGACATTTCCAATCTAGTGGTCACACAGAGGACCACTGTTAGATTAAATGAGTCACAGAACCAAACAGAAAGTAATGACCCTGTGGTAGTTACGGAGAGGGATGAGGGTGGGGCATTGCTTGGGCTGGGAAGGAGGTACCAGAGGGTAGGAGGAGCCAGAAATCCGAGTTCAAATATCAAAGTCAATCAAAGAAGAAAAATATGAAAGTGGTGACTTTGTTTCCAGGAATAGAAATGAGTGTGTGAGAGAGTGTTGGAATCCGACACCAGGCTTCTGATAGAAAGAACTTTCCACAGCAAACGCATGGAGTTAATATTAGGAGAATTAGGAACAGCTTCAAAAAAAGTGCTATGTGTCCACAGCATATGTATCCTCTCTCAGAATTCAGGGACCATCAAATTGAATTACAATGTTGATGTAAGAGGTAGCATAAGCCTAGGTCCTCATCAGCTATCGTTCTGCGGTCTAGATCCAAATGCTCACGCATACCAAACACCTGTTCAGCAGTTCTAGTATAGCAGTTACATTGATGTTGCATTTCCAGTACAGGCCCCGACAGGCCTCTCAGCAAACATGCCTCTTGAAGAAATCATCTCTGTCTTGTGCAGATCCTTCTTTTCTGCCTCTCATGTAAATTCTCCAAAACATTGATTAAATGTAAGAGGTGAATTATCAATTAAATATATGGTAGTTATTTAACTTAGCTGGGCATTGAGTTAGCTGAAACTATAGTTTCACTTATTCTTTGAGACTCTCATAAATGTATTTGACACCATTTTACCATATCTATCTCTTATTGTCCCCTTCAATTCCTGCCCATAATCACAGCCCCTTCATAATTTTCTGTTTTTGCCCTTGTCTGTCTGTCTGTCTCTGTCTCTGTCTTTCTCTCAACCTCTCTCTCTCCCTTTTCCCTTCCTCTCTCCCCCTTTCCCTCTTAATCCATGGATTCAAATTGGTATTATGATCTATATGTATATTGATGATGTAGGGTATAGATGATGTAGTGTCATCCACTGGGGCATACACAATCCATCCGTGGCCAATTGGTCTTCAATTTTAGGATGGAATGTCATAAGGATGTTCACAGTTTGTGCTGGAAGTTTGACTGTTTTGGTCTTATGCAAACAGCCATAGCTTCTGTGAATCTGTGTGTGTAAATACACAATGTCTAAAAGACATTGAAAACACTTTTAAAATATAGAGATATTGGCTCTACTGTCTTATAATCTGATATAATCACCATTTAACATATAAATGTTCAACATATAATTCAGATAAATAATATTAGATCTATCTTTTTATGTATTTATTTATTAAAATTTATACTAATAAAATAAATACATATTCAAGTGTATTTTAGCGAAAACAGCACTTAAACATTCAGATACTTCTCTACTTGTATAACAAAGGCAGTCTGTTAACATTCAGTCAAGTTGAGAGGGATGTGAATATCATGGCCATGGCGGATGTGTGTCAGAGGAACAAGGGAGAGATTGAGGAAGGAGTAACTGGCCTTGATCACCTGCAGGGATATATCAGGAGACAGGGGCAGTGGGAAATACTCTCAGCTGCATCCCTTTTATGCTGAATTAGGAACAGTGAGAAAAGTTAAAAGTGGATTTCATCAACCTTAGAAAGCACATGCCCTGAGAGGTTTGCATTACCATATAACAAACCATTTTTGTGGGCTGTGTGCAGTTTCAGTTGAGACAGCAGAAACCAAACAGCTGTTTTCAAGAGCATCTCATAAGACAAGTGGTCCATAATGTGGTATTTGGACGAGAATGGAAGTCATCTTGGGAAGGGGAATTCGAAGAAGACTTCACTTGAGAAGAGATTGAACATGGCGACCCCGTAAAATTTATCTTTGGTTGGATGCATCTAGTTACTGTGGTCAGGGTGTACCACTGTCTAAAATGTGGATTCTTAGAATCAGAGAGACTCTGATTCTAAGAGAGGGCTCTACTCAGAGTATGGAGGTTATGGTATTAAAGGTTGCATAGCAGAAGATCTTTATTTCTCATTCCTTTATGCAGTGGATAGCAGCTGGTCTCTCTATGGGCCATGCAATTATTTCTACTCTTTTCCTTGTAACATGGTAATTTATTTTTCCCCTGAAAGTATGCTATGGGAAAGGACATAGGCTGTGATTCAAAGCTTAATGTGTGCCCATCTATCACTAATGTGATAGCTTCAGGCACAAGATATTAACTACCCTGAGCCTTTGATTTCATGTATTAAATGACAATAATGATCGCACACTATTTTAGTTTTCAATGAAGTAGTTCACTGAAAACACTAAGCTATTTGAAAGTCTGTAGGTATTAAAACATTTGGTGTTGCTATTACTTTAAGTGTTCCTTAAGTATTTCTCATGAGAGTGTCATCTAGTTTTTAAATTTGAATGGTGGATTTAGTATCTTTGAATAACGATTTCTTGTTCAGCCACATCAGAAGAGCAAGCCAATGTGTGTTGGTGGTTCAATTATCTAGATGATCATGTTCAAATTAAAGCAACAGTCTAGCGTTTAACTTTGGTGTCATCATGATGGGGAGACAATGAAAACATAGTTGCATGCAAAAACATAATTTTAATTTTGGTATATTTTAACTTAGTTGTGAGAAATAAATTATAGGATATGAGCTTAATCATATCCTATCACTCTTTTTTAATTAAATAATTAATTTGTTTATTTTACACTCCATATTTTATCCCCCCCAATCTACCCTCCACATCTCTTATCTTCTCCCCACCCCCCTGAATGTTCCCCACCCCCCACCCCACCTGTCCTCTGAACTCCCTGGGGACTCCAGTCTCTTGAGGGTTAGGTGCATCATCTCTGAATGAACACAGACCCAGCAGTCCTCTGCTCTATGTGTGTTAGCAGCTGCATATCAGCTGTTTTATGCTGCCTGTTTGATGGTCCAGTGTTTAAGAGATCTCGGGAATCCAGATTGAGACTGCTGGTCCTCCTACAGGTTTGCCCCATACAGATAACTCTTAAAATTAAACAAAATGGACTAGAAGATTAGAAAGTTGAAAAAATAAAATCTGAAAGATACAATAAAATTACTCTGAAGGATAATTGGTTATTTAGGATTTTCTAATCTCCATTCATATTTATATAAAGAAAAATGTATAGATTCTGCTTATAACCAGACAGGTAAATAACATATATAAAGCATTATAATTCATTTCTCTAAAACTTAGTGAGAAAATATCAGGAAAGTTAACTTAAAGTCACTGAGCACATTTGCCTAAGCTTCTGATGTAAATTTAAATGTACATGCCAAGAACAAGTACTAATTTATAACTTTCATCCCCAAATCAGAAAACAAACTAAAGTTTTAAAGCCAAATGCAGCACCACCTGCTTCAGCCAGATATGATGACCTCATTTTCAGTAATAATCATTTTTTTTAAAAGCATTTCCTATCATTGTAGCAAAGACACTTTTAGAAATAATTTAGCTTTGAGGATGCAAGAAAGTCATTTCTCTATAGCCTAGAAGGGCTAGCAGATAATTCTAGCCTAACTAAACAAAACACAAATAATTTTTTCAATGTTTTTTCATAAGTTTTACTTTTATATTATAAGTATCAAAAATAAATTTCCTTTGTGAGAAAAGTATAAAATCAAGTAAATACATCATTTATCATCGCCTTTCATCCTCAAACATGTAGGCTCACTTCTAGTAACATTTTAGGTCACGGACATTTGTTATAAGTTCCAGTCCATACAGAAAAATATTCTTTGGAAAGCATGAGTTAGTATGTCTAGAGAGTCCACATAAAATCATGATTATTTTAAATATGAGTTTAACGTAAACAAATAATATTTTAAGTATAAGCATGGCTGATGGTAAACCAAAGTACTTCCGAAATTTCAAGTGAATTGGATGTTTTCATTTATTAAATCAGTTTGCCTTTGGATTAGTGTTGCATTGATTGAACATGGCTATTATGGCACTGAGTGTCATCATCTGTGGACCATTCCAACAAAGCAAAGTTTCTATTAACATCTCCTACATGCTATCCTTTACACAGGAGGGGATTAAAATCTTAGATAATGCTAGTAGAAATGTCATGAAGCAGTTAGAGTTCTACAAAGCATGACCATCCCAGAGAAAGGAGCAGAAGTAGGGTCTGAGGATACATTTCATGAGTAAAAGGCTCACATTTCACAGCATGGTTTGGAAGTTTAAAATTAGATATTTTCTTTATTTACATTTTAAATGTTATCTCCTTTCCTGGTTTCCCCTCCAAAAACCCCCTATCCTCTCCTATCTCCCCTTGCTCACCAACCCACTCACTCCTGCTTCCTGGACCTGGCATTCCCCTATACTGATTCATAGAACCTTCACAGGACCAAGGGCCTCTTCTCCCATTCATGACAGACTATGCCATCCTCTGCTACATATGCAGCTAGAGCCATGATTCGCAGCACGTGTTTTCTTTGGTTGGTGGTTTAGTCCCAGGGAGCTCAAGGGGTACTGCTTAGTTCATATTGTTGTTCCTTCTATGGGGTTGTAAACCCCTTCAGCTCCTTGGGTACTTTCTCTAGTTCCTTCATTGGGGACCCTGTGCTCTGTCCAAAGAGCCGATGAGTTTTTCGCTTGTCAGAGGGAATATGGGCTGACACCATACAATAGAGATATGTGAAAGATGGCATTGATAAGAAATATTAATTAAATATAAAATAATGTGTAAGAATTTTCAGTAAACTCTTGCACATTATGGCATATCTTGTGAGTCACGTTCCAATAAGAGACCTGGATACATCCTGTCCTTGTTTTCCTCTTTCTCTTTAATAGTCCCTTTGTCATTATGTTTTGATGTGATATCATGAACTGCTAGACAGACCACTAGAGAGAATCTCATGTTGGCAATAAGAAGATCATCCCATATAGAACAGATTACCAACAGGATGGTATTAAAGGATAAAGCTATCACCATAAGCTTGCTGCCTTCCTGAGCAATTTCCACAAAGCTGAAGAGATTCTATAATGACAGGTACTTGAGTGTGTATACTTTTCTCCAAAGGATTCTGAACAGATGGTTTGACTAAAACAGCATTGTATGCCTTTGGATAAATTAATTTCTGAAGCTTCAACTAAAATAAATAAACGTAATTAAATTTTACTTCAGCATCAAGAGCTGCCTACTTTAATAAGAAATCATAGCTCTTTGGTGAGTAGAAGCAGAGATTAGCATTAGGCATGCCCAAGCTTCTTCATTTCCTTCAGCCATGTCAGTGCACAAGCACCGATGTAGCCCTTACTCTTGGGCCATTTAATTCAGACTTTCTTTTTAATTGCATCTCTGATGTCAGTACAAATTTAGTTTTACAGAAAGAAAGCTGATCAACATAGCACAAAAATCTTCGTGTATAACTTTGATACAGATCTCCTTGTGATCTTTACATAATTATAGTTCATCAACTTTGTTGACACATCTACATCAAAGTTTGGAACTATTCTGATTTCAACAATTATCTACTCATGTCCTTCCTCTGTGACAGGACCCATTTTAAATTTCAAATATCGCACTTCATTTACAGTCCAGATTTTTGCTGCTAAGTGTTAGCGTAATTTTAAGTAAACTGCAGGCAGAATGGCTTGAGACACTGAGCCTAGATTCTGCTGTAGGGTGCAAAGTCACTCCTTGTTTTGATTTATAATTGCTTCTTAACAAGTCATAAAGTTGTGTTTAGACAAATAGATTGATAGCATGGCTGCTTCCTGAATTCTCCTAGGAAGACCTTGACATGTTGGGGCAATTTGAGAACATCTACCTAATGCAGTTCGTGAGATCTACCCAGGCATGAGGATTTAATTGGGTTGAGATGAAAACTGGCACCTGTGTTTGTGAAATCTCTCCAGGTAAAACAAGCCCACAAAGCCGTGTTCTGTGTCACTGAGTCAAGAGTCACTGGTGTCAGCTTCAGGCAGCAGGATGGAGAAGTTATTGACCAGGTTTCTCAGGATGGTGAACTCAGTGTGGAGGGTCTAGACCTACAGTAGGGAAATCTTGACTGCCCCTCATGTTCTAAGTAAGACTTTTTAACAATTAGGAGATAAACACAACTGGGATGCATTGGGGAATAATGACTGGATATCAGCTGGTGGACACAAAGAACAGTATAACATGGTAGAATATAAGTCTTATAAGACTATCCCTGTACTTAGCTCATGAGCCCTCTTTCATGTTAATCGGCTTCCATCTGCTATATCTCATTCCCTAGCTAATTCCCTTTATATTGTTGTTGTTGATAAGTCCTCAATAATAGTCATTTAATATGTATTTAATGATATTTTATTATTATTATAATACACTTAATAATCAAGTTTGTCAAATGTAGGAAGCCCAAAATAAGGCATTAAAAAAGCAGATCCCGAGGAGGCAATTAATGACAGTTGGACACAAGGAGGTCAGAAAACAATTTGTAGCAAATTTATTTTAGGTGTTAAGGTCACATCAAGCTCAGTGGTGAGACCCTTGGGAAATCTATTACATGGCATTTCATAAACCTCTTTAAGAGATACTACGTGCACACTTGTCCAGAGTCTTCATGTTGCCTTTTTAGATAGGTTTGCCCTGAACTTGTTATCCTCACTATACAAATATGTCTTTAACTGTATTATTTGGATTCTTCAGAAAAACATAGATGTGTATGAAAAGAGATTTATGAGGATAATTTGCTCCTGTGACTTCAGAGACCAAAGAGACCCATGGCAGGCCATCTGCAAGATGAACTCCTGGAGAAGCTAAAAACATTGCATAATTGCAGCCCTTTAAACTACTGGGAGATGGTGGAGTTACTTCTGGTCATAGGCTAACAGCCTGATACCTGGGGCAAGAAAAACTAACACAAGTCCTAAACTCAAGAGACTAAAAGAACTCAGAGATCCAGATAAAAAGATGGCAACACTGGGCCCTCTAGATCCAGGTCAAGAGGACAAATACACCTTCCTTTGGCTTGTCTTATTCCTCAGCAGATGGGATGTTGCCTGCACATACTGAATGAGGACCAGTCTGTTGTACCCCCATTGTATTCATCGCTATTCTCCTTCCTATGGCATAATACCCAAGAAGAAAGTTTCAGAAAGAAGGGTTTCTTTTAGCTGGCAATTTGTGGGTATGTTGGTCCAGCATGGGGTAGTCATGGTAGCAGAAGCCTGGCTGTCATCTTGCATCTATAGAGAGATGAAAGCAGATACTTACCTAGCTTCCCCCATTAATTAGTTAATTAATTAATGTTATTTACTCCAGGATTCCAGCCCTTTTCTAGTCCTTCTCCTTCCATAGTTACGGTGGGTCATCCCACCTCCATTAACTATATTTAGATAATCTTTCTCAGGCATGACCAAAAACTGGTGTCCAAGGTGAATGTAGGTCTCCTTAACTTGATAGTCAATATGAACCATGAAGCTTAACCACTGATTAAAATGCCAGGGTCCTCCCCCAAACCCTCATAGATGAACCAAAAAATAATGCTTTACCAATTATCTAAAAAGTCACTTGATTCAGTGAAGTAGACATATCAAATTAAGTAGCGCCAACTCAGATCTTGTGTTCCTAGATCAAAAATAATTACCATGGGAAAGTCTAATCAGGCTTTCCAGTTCGGATTGGGATGAGACAATGTTCATGTTCCTCTCAGCTATACAAACAGAACTGGGGTCCTCTGGACCCTGGGAAGGAATAGTCAGTGTCTATGATAGAAAAAAAATAAAAGGCTATATGCTGCTGATTTCTGGCTGAATAACTATTCCCCTTCTTTATCTCCTAGATATGTGAGAAAGGTGAAGGATTTTCTTTAAGTTCAGTTACTAGCATCATGTGTTGATATAGTCTTTGTCTAGTCATTAGGATTAGGCTATGTGTTCCATTGTAAAACAGGTAGCATTTCCATGGCACACATCACCTTATATTAAAATGTGCTTACTGCCATGTCAATAGCAGGCAGCAGCTGCCTATTCACAGCAGTGTTTATATTTGGATTCATGGCAAGGAAAGCTTCCAATTTCTTCTCTCGCCTGCCCAAGTGACACAGCTGGCCAGCCTCTCCATGTTATTTCATACTTCATTTCACCTTGCTACGGTGATTGCAGAATGCCAGCAGGCTCTGGGACACTTACCATCAACAAATGAAGGAAACAACCAAACAAGGTTTTGAGCTTTTGTTTTGTTTTGTTTTACTTTTATTTTTGGTACTGCCATCAATAGAATCCCAGGCTTTCAAATGTGGAGGCTAGATGGGATTTTTTTTTGGGGGGGGGGGATATAATATATAAGATAATCTGGGAGAAAACTTAGCTGCCGAACCGTTTTCTTTAGATGTTTGTTTGCAAAAAGCAACATTGCATGCATCTATCAATTATTCTCTCTTCACCACCAAGATTCCTTTTCCTCTAGAGCTTGCTTTCATTTCACATCACAGCTGAAAAAATCTGGCCGATACTTAGGGTCATAAAAGAACCTAGCTTTGTTATTTCAGGAGGTCTGAAATGGCTTCCAGAATCTTCTGTGTTGTCTTCCCAGCTTACATAGACGTTCTGAATCTTATGGGTGCCAGTTCCATCCTTCATTTTTTTAAAAAAAATTATTTGATTTTTTTACATATTCACTTTACATTCCTCTCACTGACCACTTTTGGTCACCCTCGCCCACAATCCTTCCCACATACCACCTTCTCCTTTGATCAGGTGCTCCCCCCCCCCCCCCCCCCCAGGTATCACCCTACCCTGGCACTTCAAGTCTCTTCTATACTAAGTGTTTCCTCTCCAACTGGGAGCCAGACAAGGGATTCCAGCTAGTAGAAAATACCCCATGTACAGGCAACAGCTTTTGGGATAGTCCTCTTTCCAGTTGTTTAGGATCCACATGAAGGTCAGGCTTCACATCTGCTACATATGAGCAGATA
>LR750925.1:232998-256022 GCA_902729485.2 Mus minutoides | reverse complement strand
TTTCAATGTATGCTTTGTTCTTAATTCTAGGAAGGGGTGACGTGTCCACATTTTGATCTTCCTTCTTCTTGAGTTTCATGTGTTTTGTAAATTGTATCTTGGGTAGTCTAGGTTTCTGGGCTAATATCCACATATCAGTGAGTACATGTTATGTGAGTTCTTTTTGCACTCCGTAAAATGTTTTAATTTTTTTTTTTTTGGTTTTTTTTGGTTTTTTTGAGACAGGGTTTCTCTGTATAGCCCTGGCTGTCCTGGAACTCACTTTGTAGACCATGCTGGCCTCGAACTCAGAAATCCACGTGCCTCTGCCTCCTGAGTGCTGGGATTAAAGGCATGTGCCACCACGCCTGGCTTTAATATTTTTTAAAAGCAAATATACTCCCTACTAGGAGTCACATCACAATCCCGTTTTGCTGTTTCTCTCATATATTTATATATAAATATTCAAGACATGACCCATTGATCAATTAAATGCTTAATAGTAATAAGTAGTATGGAGAATGCACAATGGAGTTCAATGAGATCGAAATCTTTGTTATGAAAAAGTGTTACTTTTATTATAATCCTTTGACTAGCTCTTATAGAAAATATGTATGCTAACCCAAGCTGTCTAAGCAAAACACTATCTTTGGATACATTTGTTTCACTGACATGAAAATTTTATTCCGCTGAAATTTTCAGGCATCAATTTTTATCTTATCAGTCCTTCAACTTTAGTCCAAGAAAGGGTTGAAAAGCACTGTGTTCCAATGACTTTTTCAATGACATACCTTTACAAAGAACCTCCAATAACCTCTATAAATCATAATGATATATATATAAGAAAAACATATAAGGAGAACATTATCAATAAGCCCTATATGCAGTTATTTAATGGAATAATTTAAAAGTAATAGAATAACCTGGATAGTGACAATTTCCCTGTCCTAAGTTTGCCTATATTACAGTAAGTTCTTTATTCTCTCCCTTGCCTCCACTGACCTGCTTTCTGACATTCCATCAGGGCTGTCCTATCCCACCTCAATCTAATCCAAAGCCTAGTTTTTTCTTTTTTTTTTTTTTTTTTTTTTTTTTTTTTTTTTTTTTTTTTTTTTTTTTTTTTTTTTTTTTTTTTTTTTTTTTTTTTTTTGGTTTTTCGAGACAGGGTTTCTCTGTATAGCCCTGGCTGTCCTGGAACTCACTTTGTAGACCAGGCTGGCCTCGAACTCAGAAATTCGCCTTCCTCTGCCTCCCAAGTGCTGGGATTATTTTATCATTCCCTGTAAGTCATAGCTATAGAAGGCAGCAATGCTGCTGCCTGTTCCTCTTTACATTCATTTCAGCAACCCCATTTGGATTCTTGGGTTTCTGGGCAATCAAACTGTACCTCCTGTGCGCATTCACACTGAAATTAAGTGGAACCTACAAACACCTCCTTTTGATTCTTATTTCACTGATAAAATTGAATCATCGAGGAGACATTCTACAAGAACCAGCACCCACACTTTGTCACCCACCTCCATCTGTTCTTTTAATTTCTGTCTTTCTATTACAAGAGTCAATCTGCCCATCTTACATTTCTCCCCAGTTCTAGGGATTTCCTCAGGAACTCTTTCCCTCTTTCTCACAAGATCATTTCTTCTCCTTTCTCCCATGGAAATCTTATTAGCATAAAATCTGTTTTCCCATTTTTAAACAGCAATAGAAAATATTTGAGCAAATAACCTCTCTGGATCTTTCATGATCTAAAATGCATCTAATTTTCTGCTCTCCTCTTTGAAAAACTCCTTGGCCCAAGTTTCTAAATTCAGTCTTTCCATTTTCATAGTGTTTCTTTTCCTTTCTCGAAAATCCACTCATTAGTCTCCTGCTAGTCCATCTCCGGTAGAAGCAGTGCTCCTGTGACCAGCAATGATCCTATCACTGAAAACTTCAGTCATCAGTGTTCAGGTTCCATATTGCTCCACCAGTGGCATTTCACAGGTTAATTATAGACACTTCCTTGAAACACTTCTACTTGACTCATATCCCTGCACAGCTACCTAATTTTACCCTTCCTTACTATCACCATCTCTTCTTGCTAAGAACGTTCATTATACCTAAATCCTATTTATTTATATTTTTCATTTGATAAAATAATCTGCTTTGAGACATAAATATCACTGATACTTACTCAACTCTTACATTTTGATGCTAAACTAGCATGATGCTGATTTAATGGGTAATTTTAGTAACCCAATGTTTCAAAACACCTTCCATGTTTGCCTATCAACTCCTGTAAGGCCACAGAATAAAATAAATATATTTAGCTTTGAAGAACACAATGCAACTAAATCTGAAGAAATGGTCAGTAATTAACTTTACAATTCCTTTTTCATTTTCCGCAGTTCAGAGGGTACTCCAAATTATGTGAAATTTTACTTCACCTTTTAAAAAAGGCTTATAATCTAAGAGGCTTATTAGGAAAAAGAGAATGTGTGTGTGTGTGTGTGTGTGTGTGTGTGTGTGTTTGTGTGCATTCTATTGCAAAAATATATCAAAATAAGTTATAATTGAATTAAGGAAGATTTGACAGATGGTTAAAGAAACGTATATAAGTGAAAAACTACATGATAGATGAAAGCTCATTAACAAATGTGATCTTGGAATTTAAGGCAGAAACATGTTTCTTGATATTCATTATTAATCACTTCAGCATTCAAACAGGATGTTTACTTTTAATTTCAGATATATTATTAAGAAAACCAAATCTTGAAAAAGTAATTTCAGTTTCACTAAACTAGGGCAATATTTCTGAAACCCCATTGTTACTCCTGTCTTTACTGAACAGCAAATGTTTTCTAACGGGTCTATAATTATCATTGTCAACTCATTCTAAATAGTACATGTGAAAATAAAAGACAGAGTTGCTATGGAAACTGTATAGAAAATTCATTTCAGCAGGCCTAACTTCTAAAGTTAAAAAGAAAGAAGAGTTTTACAGACAACAGGACTACCTTGACCACAGCCATTAAAAAGAAAGCAAAGGGGCAAATGATGTGCAAACGAAAACCTTCTTATACCTCAAGCAGAGCTCACAGATTCTTGATTCACATGAGCTTTAGCATTTAGCAATTTTTATGTATTTTTTTCTTCAAATGACAACCAATGAAAATGTTTCTTTAAAAAAAAACTCATGCATAACAATGTAATTTATTTTTTAACATTTTAAGGTCATAATTGACATACAGTAATGGTATATTATATCTTCATTAGAGGGAAGGTAATCATGTATACAGTTAGCAATGATCAGACCCTTAATCACAGCACCCTGGAGGGAGGGGGGGACAGAAGTTGGTAGAGTTTCAAGTCAGCCTGATCTACAAAGTAAGTTCTGGGATAGCCAGAGCTATTATAGAGAGGTGCCCTGTCTAAAAAAAAAAAAAAAAAAAAAAAACAAAAAACAAAAAAAAAAAACCTTTTCTAATTATGAAATAGCAAATTTTATTATAATTATATAGATGTGTTAACAAAAATTTTAAAGTAGATTTTTTCATACAATATATTCTTGCTGTAGTTTCTCCTCCCTCTACTTATTCCATTTCCTCTCTGCTCCTCTCTACTTATTTTGGTTCCTTTCCCTTCACCATCCCCTCCAGATCTACACCTTGCTTGTCTCTCATTAGGAAAGAAACAGTCCTCTAAGGAGTAATAATAAATTAAAATAAAATAAATAAGATCATCTGAATCTGATGAAATAACCAGACAAGAAGAACACAAAATGAAAAGGCACAAGAAACACATATAGATTCAGAGACACGTATGTTCACCTGTGCACTCAGAATTCACAACAAGAAACCATAGGAAAGGTAGAAAACAAAATCAACAACAAATAACAACAGCAAAAATACTCTCATTTAACATAATGAGAGAAAGAACCTCCAAAGATACTATTGAATTCATTTCCTACTGCATATCTACTGCTAAGCATGGATCCTACCATTAAGATTGGTTCATTCCCACCACCCCTCCCATAAGACTTTGTTGGAGAAAAATAATTTTTTATTTATGAGTGGCCATGAATTGGATATCAATTCTGTGTTAAGAATTGGGAACAAATATTCACTTCTTTTAGTTATTGGACTTCATCTGGTACAGAACAGTGAAGTCTCTGTAAAACCTGACATAATCTCTGTAAGTTATTATGTGCACCAGCCTTGTTGTATCTATAAGGCCATAATTTCTTGGTGTCTTCCATCACCCTAATTGTTATATACTTTTTTTCCCCTTCTTCCTCAGAGTTCCTTGATCCCTGAAGAGAAGGATTTGATGGAGACATCCTATTTAGGGCTGAGTGTTTCAAGGTCAAAGATTGAAAAATCTTTGCATATTGCCTAGTTTTAGTTTATGTTATCATCTGCTGCAGGAGGAAGCTTTTATGATAATGACTGAGCAACACACTGATCTACAAATATAGCAGAATGCTATTAAGAGTCATTGTATTGCTATTTACCTTCAGCAGAAGAGCAGTATATGGTTTTCCCCTAGGTCACTATCTGGTCTCAGGTTCTTGGCAGTATTGTGTCTGTGCTTCATCTTATGAAGTGGGCATTAAGTCAAATTGGTTGCTTATTCTCATAGCATTGTGCCACTATTACTATAGTATATCTTCCAGGCAGGTCAGTAATGTAGATCGAAGACTTTTTGTCTTTGGTGTTCACCTCTCTCTTTTGATAGTCTACAAAATACCTTACCATGAATACTAGTCCACAGTGGTGAAAATTCTCCATGTTCGATGAATTCTTCAAGTGTTACCTTCAGTAATAGAATCTGACTGTTTGTGGAGAGCTAACAATAGTACCGGCAACAAACTGGATTGTTTGTGAGTTCCCATGGAATGCCTTTGACTAACAATTTGATTTAGAGGTAACACATTCCCAGTACTAGAAGTTTCATGTTGTGATGAGAGATGTTCAGCTGAGGCTTAATCTACATTCTCTTTTTGGCAATTTCTTTTAGAATACCTTCATATATTAATATGGATATAATACTTGTACTATAGAAAATATACTAAAAATTATTTATGTATATTAAGAAAATTATACTGTATTAGATTCCTGTACAGCTCCTCAAATGGACCTGGATTTTAGCTGTTCCTACTCATATTCCTTCTTCTGTTCCCCTTGTGATCCCCTTTTCTGTTTGATTCTTGAAGTCAAACCACCCAACAATAGTATCTAGTTTATTTCCCCTTCCTAGTCAGATCAATCTCTTCCCATAATTCTCTTACTTTCTACCTAACATCTGTGCTTCCATTGATTATATTTTGGTTATCATTGACTAAACAGTCTACATCCAAAATATGAGCAAATGCATACCATATTTGTCCTTCTGGGTCTGAGTTGCCTCACTCAAGATGAATTATCTAGCTCCATCCATGTACCTAAAAATTCTAGGTTCTTTGATTTTTTTTTAACAGATAAGTAATATCTCATTGTATAAATTACCATATTTTCTTTATCCATTCATACATTGACAGACAGCTAGGTTGTTTCCAATTACTGGCAATTACTATACATTGCACAAACCTCAAGTCCAAGTGGATCAAGGACCTCAACATAAAACTAAATATACTCAATCTAAAAGAAGAGAAAGTGGGAAAGAGCCTTGAACTCATTGGCACAGGGGGAAATTTCCTAAACAGAACTCCAATGGCTTATGCTCTAAGATCAAGAATTGATAAATGGGACCTAATGAAACTGGAAAGCTTCTGTAAGGCAAAGGATATCATTAATAGGACAAATCAGCAACCTACAGATTGGGAAAAATCTTCACTAACCCCACATGTAATATAGAGCTAAGATAAAAAATATATATAAAGAAATCAACTCAAGAAGCTAATCACCATAAAAACAAACAACCCAATCAAAAAGTCAGGTATAGAACTAAACTGAGAATTCACAACAGGAATCTCGAATGGCTGAGAGGAACCTAAAGAAATGTTAAAAATCCTTAGGGATCAAAGAAATGCAAATCAAAAGGACTCTGAGATTCCACCTTACACCAATCAGAATGGCTAAGATCAAAACATGTGACAACACATGTTGGCAAGGATGTAGAGAAAGAGAAACACTTCTCCATTGCTGGGGGGATTGCAAAATGGTACAACCACTCTGGAAATCAATCTGGAGATTCCTCAAAAAATTGGAAATAGATCTACCGGAAGACCTAGAAATACCACTCTTGGGAATATACCCAAAAAGATGCCCCACCTTGCCACAGGGGCACGTGTACCACAATGTTCATAGCAGCCTTGTTTGTGATAACTAGAAGCTGGAAACAAGCCAGATGTCCCAAGACAGAAGAGTGAATACAGACAATGAATATTTACACAATGGAATACTACTCAGCTATTAAGAAGGAGGACTTCCTGAGTTTTGTAGCCAAATGGTTGGAACTAGAAAATATCCTCCTGAGTTAGGTAACTCAGACCCAAAAGGACACACATGGTATATACTCACTAAGTGAATATTGGGGCGGGGGGTGGGGGACATGCAGAATACCCAAGATACAGTCTACAGAACTTAAAAAGTTTAACAAGCTGAAGGGTCCAAGTGAGTATGCCTCACTCCCACTTGGGAAGGAGAAGAAAGCAATCACAAGGCAGGAGGGACCTGGGAGGGAAAGGGGACAGGGACGGGGTTCAGGGAAGAGGGGGACATGATCTGGTATTGGGTGGGGGAAAAGGACTGAAGCCCTGAGGGCAGGCAGAAAGAATGGAAACAGGCAACCTTCTTTAGGTAGGATGTTGGGGGGGGGGGGGATCCTCCATAATGTACCAGAGACCTGGGAATTGAGAGACTCTCAATCATTAATAGAGTAGCAATGAAAATGGTTGAATAAGTGTATCTGTTGTATAGCTGGACCTTGAAACAGATCTATTAAATCCTTCTGATGAAATGTCACAATGATTTCCATAGTGTCTATATAAGTTTGCTCTCCTACCATAAATGTATGACTGTTCCTTTTATTCTACATCCTGGATGCTTTCTTTACTTCATTGACCTTGACTGATTGGTGTAAAAGTAGTCTTGATTTGCATTTCTATGATGGCTAAGGATATTGAACATTTACGTGTTTCTCAATCATTCGAGTTTCTCCTTTTGAGGATTCTCTGTTTAGCTCTGTAACCCATATTTAATTGGGTAGTCACACACAGAAAGATAAATATCAAATGTTCTGTCTCACATGTAAATGTTAGAGAAAGTTGATGGAAGTCTAGAAAGTGGTTACTAGACTAGGTTATTAAGAGGGTGGAATGGATTGGTTGGAGGCTGAGAAAAGGTACCAAAGCACAGAGGTTGAAACAATAAATTCTAGGGTTCTATAGCATATTGTGACAACTATAGTTCACATGGATCTATTATCCATGTTGTAAATAACGAAGTTTAAGGAAATGAAAGCATCATCATACAAAGCAAGGACATAGAATGGCATGTTTATTATTATGGTTTGATCAGCATTGAGTCGATTTCTGTATTAAAATATACTGTGCCCCCATAAACATATATAATATATACTACTCAAACTTCTTTTAATAATTGAAGACATAGAAATATTAACTATTCTAGTTTGAGCATTAAACAGTAGTTTCATCAATAATTAAATGATAATTAGATAAACATTTACATGTATCGAGAGTACAGCACTTGCTTAGTACAGCAAGACCCTCTCTATTAATCTCCAGAAATACACAAGTGAAAAGTCAAGGTCTATACATACAAGCCAGACTAATGCCTGTATAATCGCAGTATTCAGAAGGTCTGAGATCAAAGACAGAGTAGTCCACATATGATATGATTTCAAAGCTCTGTCTCAAAACAATAATGATTGACATCAATAAAAAAAAGCTTTTACAAACATAAGTAAATCAAAGAAACCAATTTGTTTAATCCCAAAACTTCAGTGCACAAGTAAGATCCTACTTTCCTTACATCATCCATCATATTGTACTAAAAATATATCTTCAGAGAGTTTTCAACAGCTATATATGCAAATCCAATTAGTGAAATCATCTTTCACATAGTGCTGACACATTTTTTACAACTATCTTGTAAAACACAGAAGAAGACACAATCACTTAATTGTGTATGACACTTTTACAAGGACTTTCAAACATGCAAAGATAAGCTAATTAACTGGTGCTATGGAGGCAGGTTAATTTATAGCATAAAGAAAAGTATTGTGGCATAATTTGTCCAATCCATAACAGAACTGGTAAGGATGGTATAATAATAGGGATGTTTTTTTTTTTTCATGCTGTCCTTCCAAATTTAAAGGAAAAAAATCTAAGAATTTTTAGATGAAATAAAATAATCACATATATTCAAGATAGAATCACCTAAGTATTTTTAAATAAAAATTATTGTAAAATTTAAAATAAATTCTAGATTTAATTTTTATCTATACAATAAAGTCATTTCTCTGAATTCTCTGAGATCTATCAATGGTCACATAAACCTTAATCCAGTATTTGAAGATAATATAAATCAGTTTAGCATATAGAAGACATTGATTTTTTAGCTGCAGAATAAGTCACTAGTGACTCTTAAATTTAATGACTTATGACCATTACTACTTTTAATAAAGTTGATGGAAGAAAATATAATGAGTAAAGTAGACTAGGATGGGATGAGATAGATGTGAATGCATTATACTGGGATGGGACAGGCATAAAGGAGCTGAGATTAGAAGACATGCCACAAGTCCTGAACAAGTGTGGCAAACCGCACTGCAGAGTGCTGTGGAAACAATGAGACAAGGACATACAGGGTGTGTGCTAAAATCATGTATTTGATAAAAGACTATCTCAGCTTTATTTCTTGGTTTCATGGTACATGATTCCATTCATCATGGGAAGATTTCATCACCCAGCTTCATGTGAACATAGCTTACTGCTTTTTGTGAGCTAGTGCAAGTAAATTGTACCTTCTATTGGTAAAGTAAATGAGCACTATAAGAAAACTAATTTTACAAACTTTGTGTTCTGTTTTAAGATTATAATGGTACTGTGTCTGTATTTTTCATCCCTGGTCAAATTATAATTAAAACAATGGCAGCAATTTCTTTTTTTCATTGTTTTCTTTTTTATATACATTTTCCCACTTTTTTCTAATATGTACAAGTCATATTTTTCCAATAATTTATATTTTTATTCACTTTACATCTGATCACAGCCTCCCTCCCTCACCCTTACAAATTTCTCTTCCATTTCCCCTTCCCCTTTTCTTTGGAGAAGTGCATCCTCGCCCTGAGTAGAGATTTCTTTATTATTTGAGAAATACCACTATGAGATTTTTTTCAGTCTCCCTTCTCCCAGTGATAATATTCAAAGTCCTCACTCTGTCCTGGCAAGGAAAAAACTTAGGGAAAAAGTGAAAATCCAATTACTCTACTGGAAACTATAAGAGCAAGGAGGACACAGGGCAATATCCTACCCCATGATTGTGAAAATGGATTAGAAAACAAGGAACTTCTGCCCACCAGCAGCGACCAGTACAGAAGCTCCTGTCCTTGTGTTCAGGGTAAATAAGGCTGAGAGTTAAAAATCTCCAGAAGGAGACAGTTCTAGGGACTAGGCACAATAATATAAAATTTATGTTGAGAACAGCTCCATTCCCACAGTAGAACCTGTTGATGCTTCTACAAGAACAGGAGAAAGAAAGTATTGTTTAAAGTACCAGAGCACCAGGTCTTTAATAAGGCCTACCCTTAGAGTAAACTAGCTTATCAGGGTTAACCTGCCTAGCTGCCCAATAAGAAGGGAAATAGCTAAGTCAAATCCACTGTACCCTTTTATGTAAGAGAAAGAACTCAAAACCTCTTACTAAGCTCACCTTACCTTTTTGAGGTGGAATTAACTAAGAAACACCAATGAAACTCACATGTCAGAAACTCAGGCTGAATGAATGACAGAGACTTAGTCACCATGAGCCAGTCTGGCATTGCCTTGATGGGGACAGAATGACATGGTTCCTGCCCCTGGGATGGGGTTAACTGAAGTGGGCCTCCACAAGTTTTGATGGATGCCATGGGCAAAACCTTGTTTGTATTATAATGTACATATTTTGCTTTCTTCTCTTAAGAAACACCCTCCAAGTTAAGTGTTAATGTTAATGACTCCATGTTAATTAGAAACAGCAGGAGTCCAGGAGATAGAGGTGTGGATGATGCCTTAGCAAAATGGTAAACACTGGGACCTTCAGGATAGCCTTTAAGGCTGTGGGAAAAAACCTCTAAAAATTGAGTTCCAAAATATGTAATTTCTCAACTATACAAAATATAAGGAAACAATATGAATTATATGAGAGGCTTCACAAATCTAAAGAAATAGAGTCTGCTACACTATGAGCCAACTTGTCAAAAATATACTAAGGAAGGAAACAAAGAAATTTTGGGAGTGATGATTACTGGTGATCCCACCTATCTAAGTATTTTGTTTATGCTTAGAAAGACAGACAAATTCTTGAGTTCAGGATCAGCCTGGGACAGAGGAAGGTTAGACCCAGGTGTGGTAGAAATGGTAATTTCAGGATGAGGTCTCACCCAGCTAGCTTAGTATCTGTGTTTCACAGAGTCAGGCAGATCTCTGAATTATTTTTGCAATATTAAAATATGTGCTTGCTGTCTCCTAAGAATTAAGGGACTGGGCTCACCATACACTGATCCTTTTGAGAATTCAAAAAGAAACCAGAAATAAATGACTTAATTGATATGTAAAATAAAAGACTAGACTTATGATCTACAGGACATGAGCTATCCAGAGAATTTTTTAGGATAGCACAAGACAGATTCTTGGAGAACTATCTCAAGCAGAACGTGTGTGTGTGTGTGTGTGTGTGTGTGTGTGTGTGTGTGAGAGAGAGAGAGAGAGAGAGAGAGAGAGAGAGAGAGAGAGAGAGAGAGAGAGAGAAGCTGCTGTCTGGAGATCTCCAGAGAAAACTGATCTAAGGGAAAGATAGCAGAACAGAGAAAAACTAAGTTGGAAAGTTGTCTCCCACAGAGCATAGGTTGTCAGCTCAGACCCACAATTTGAGTTGAGTCCTTTGTTTTTAGCTCTCAAACACCACTTCTCTTAGAACACCTCTCCAAACCAAGTCAGGTCTTTGGGACCCACATCCTGTAGGAGCCCTCTTCTCTTCATGTCATGATATCACATCACCAAGTCATGTGTATGTGAGGTCCTAGAGTCAGTCCCTAACATAACAAAAGGAACCTCCAATATTGTTGTTCTAGACTTGTGACAGAAGTCCAGAAATATGTGAGTCTGAGCAGAGATGAAAGGTACTGAAAACTGAAAAGCAAAGCTAAAACATGGGTTTTTAGCAATGATGTGTGTGTGTGTGTGTGTGTGTGTGTGTGTGTGTGTGTGTGTGTTTGTGTGAATTTATAGTGTCACAGTCACTCAGAGTTATTTGAATTCATTTTCCAGTGCATTCATTGATGTTTAAAACATGGACAGATAATTATTGTGTTAATCTGTGTTCTCCAGAGGAACAAAATCAGCAGGTTGTATATAGATGTGAGTGTACTGATAGTGGTGGTGTATATATACAACAGGCACTATTGGGAGATGGGCAAGGTCACAATTTGCCATGCATGCATGCTTTCCTGGAAGTTTACTAATTTGAATATTAATCCAATTAAAACTACCTTCAAACAAAAATCTAGCATTTCATTTGACTAAATATCTGACAACATGACCTAACTAAGTCCATCTAGTTGAAATTACATCAACTAATATACTTATCCATAGGAAAATATTCAGCATCACTTGTCATGAGAGTATTCAAATGCCAGAATGCCAGGAGCTTGGGACTTTGAGTGACTGATAGTCACAGAATTATAGAGTTCAGGTCTCTGTGGTATTAGACACCTGTCTTTGGAAATGTGGCTCACTGTTCTGTCCCTTGTAGAGTTTTCTACTGGGTCTCCAGAGCAGGCCTAACTCAATGAAAACAGGCTGCTTTCACAGTCCCACAGTGTGTCAATAAAATGGAATTTTATTTAACTGTAAGAGGAGCAACTACAAAGAAAAAAGTATGTTGAAGAATGTGAATTTAAGTAACTTTCAAATGCCTAATTGACAAATCCCAATTAAATTAAATCCTGGAAATTGCAAAGCTAAATAGACAACAGAATAATCAGTAGTTACCTTAACTTAAATATGGAGGATGGGAAAATATGGAAGATACATGACAGTGGAATCCCAACAGTGCACTTATTTTGTATGATACAGTAATAGTAAATGTGTGGAATATATATTGAAATATGGAATACATGGTATTTTTATCAATATAAAGCTACACAACACAAAAAGTGTAGGTAATTATATAGAACATATAAATAAAATTTATTTATATTTCATAAGAGAAAATTATAATTTATATATAATATATGGTTTATATAAGTCATATATTCTAAAAGAAAATATATAATATAAATAAAAGTACACACACACACACACACACACACACACATATATATATATATATATATATATATATATATATATATATATATATATATAAACATACATAGAATATTAGATGATCCCAGGAAGGAATCCAGACTGTTATAAGAGAATCTGTATATAATAAAACAAAATTTTAAAAAAGATACAATGGTTGGACTTTAACTGTTCTTTTGTAAGACTAATAAATAGTAAATGGTAACTACTATTACATGTTTAATACAAATGTATATTGTAATTTAATTATTAAATAAGTGGATAGTGTCTAGTTTGAGCTGGGTTCCTCACTGACAGAAGTAAGCAAACGAGGATTTTGGAATGAACCCTGTGATTGGGATTGGACTTGTACATATAAAGTCATGTTTAACACAATGCTGTGAAAATTGTAATATATACTATTCACATATATTATAGAAAATTTATGGCCGTATCTATTTCATGGTTCTGTTGAATAAAAAGACATCAAAGAAACATGATCTCAGTGACTTTGTATGCTTCGTGGTTTCTAATGATATTTTTCTGAAAAAGAAAAAAAACAGAATTTCTGAAAAATGATTAATTCTAATCCTTGATCAGGAAATACACAAAATGAATTAACATTTTATTTCTCATTAAGTTGTTTATTTACTTTACATCTTGATCACAGCCTCCCCTTATGCAACCCCTCCCCCATTCTCCCCTTCCCTTCTCTGAGGAGAAGGGGGAGGCTGTGCCTGAGTATCACCCCCGCCCTGGCACATCAGGCCATTGCAGGGCTAGGTACATTTTCTCCCATTGAGGCCAGATAAGGCAGTCTAGTTGGGAAAACAGGATCCACAAGCAGATAAAAGATTCACATGAAGAACAAGCTGCACAGATGCTCATTGGGTTGGAGGGACCTAGGTTTAGCCTTGTATGATTTTTAGTTGGTGGCTCAGTCTCTGGAAGTCCCCATGGGTACATAAGACTCCCGGAGTTATAGGTCTCTGAATCTGTTTTCATCAGCTGCTGGATGGAGGCTTTCAGAGGACCATTATGCTAGGATCCTGTCTTCAAGCATAACAGAGTATCATTGATCGTATCAGGGATTGGTTTTTCCCCCTGGGATGGGTCTCAATTTGAGCAAGTCTTTGGTTGGCATTGCCCCGTCTCTCTTAGATCGCTGTCCCTGCACATCTTGTAGGGAGGACAAATTTTGGGTTGAAAAATTTGAATTTCTAAATAACTACAATAAACAAAAAAAGAATGTTCAAAATTAAATTATAAGCTGCCAAAATTAAAATATAACAAACATTGAGTACCTAAGTCAATAGATCAGAGAATTTAACTAGTGGAAAATCTCCCAGTGACTGAAGCTGATCCATTCCAAGCAACAAAATGAATCAGAGTATTGCATTCTAACCCTAACTATGACTTAAATATTAATGAGTCCATCCTGATATCTGATATTAATTATTGAATAAATTATTTAAAGATGTAAAAGAAACAACTCTACCATACAGGAAAAAAAAAGCTAAATAATGCATGCAGCTATTCCATCTTAGAGAATGGGAAATAAAGCCTGCCATTCCTTGAGTGTTTGCAATGCAGAGACTTTCTCAGAAAGATATCAGCATAGATATTTAAAAAGCAGAAGGTTTATAGTGCAGAAGCCTGACAAAGACTTTGACAAGCACTATTCAAAGCAAAAGATCACATCTATAATCCAAACCACATAGGTAGTGTGTACACTAAATATACTTCCGAGATATTCTTCCCTTAAACCCACAATCCAAGCCAGAACAATTCTACAACAAACAACTTATTCTTAAAATGCTCAATCTGTACCTCTCAAAACATTCACAAGGAAACTGTGAGAAAGTCACATCCCATCAGAGATAACCAGACAGGATGACTAAATGTCTCATGATATCCTATAGTTATATATAGAAGAGGTTGATGGAATGGAAGGATCAAAAAGAGGGGTGGTAAGGAATAGAATACAAGGAGATAGTGGTAAAATTAAGGGTCATTTGAAAAAAAGTATAGAATCCTAACAAAAAAACAATCTAATGAAATCACCGAATAATGAGATAGAAAAAGTTGCAGATGCCCATCTCTTGTCACCAAATGATGCTTCAGCATCAGAATTGTGTTACCTAAAGCTGAGATATTGGCCAAAGTAGTACTATGGGAATCCCCAGTCAATCCACACTGTTTCCAAGATTATAAGTTTCTTCCACAAACTTATGGAAGATCCCCATTGCTGAAGACAACGTCAATACTCATTTAACATGTCAGAGACAAACTGGTACCTATATAGCACCTTAACCCCTAAGTGCTAGTGTCATTTGTACAGGAAGATACAAAAGAGAAACATAAACACCAACTCAGCCACACACCTTTGTGGTAACAATGGTGCCCTCTCTAAGATATGCTAGTACAATAATAGCACAAAGTCTGTGGGAATAGCCAATAAATAAATGATTTGCCTGAAGGCCTATTCAATGAGATGGAATCCACACCACACACCCAAAAGTGTGTCAGTGACCAAGAACCTGAACCTAGATAACCAAGGGACCTCGGCTAAAACCAAATACTACTGTCCTAAAACCAAAACAACAGCAACAATGCAGCAGTAAAATGACCCCTAATTACATTCTTCAATATTCATAAGTCAGTGCCTTGCTTGGCCATCATCAGAGAAGCTTCCTCCTTCAGCAGTTGGGAACAACTTCAGAGACCCACAGCCAGACTTTCTGCAGAGAGTGAGAGATCTTGCAACACTCAGCCCTAAATGGGATATTCCCATCAAATCTCTCCCTGCACGGTTTAGGGAAGTCTGTGGAAGAGGAGACAGAAAGAATGTAAGAGCCAGAGGGAGATGGATGGTGGGCACTAAGAAAACAAAGTCCTCTAAATCAACAGGATAGAAGCACAGATGAACTCAGAGAAGTGATGTAGCGTGCACAGGGCCTGCATGGTTCTGCACCAGTGATGTAGCGTGCACAGGGCCTGCCTGGTTCTGCACCAGTGATGTAGCGTGCACAGGGACTGCATGGTTCTGCACCAGATCTGCACCACCTGGGGCATAGATCTGAAAGAAAAAGTAGTCACATGTCCCCATCTCTAAGCCAGAATCAGCTTCCGATTAAAAACCACTTTCAAATGAAAACTTAGTTTTTTTCCAAGGGAGTCTCACTGGAGACACAAACTACACTCAGGGCAGGCTACATGCCCAGCAGTGCATGGCCAATAGAAAACAAATTTGATGGGAGTTTCTTATAATGCTTTTCCATTGTATTTCTTTCTCTTATTTTTAATTTTAATTTTATTTCATGTATACATTGTTTCTTATCTATCTGTACCCTACAGCTCCTTTGTGTATATGCTGTGGCTTCTACATAGTGTTTTTACAAGATAACTGCATGTGAAAAAGCATGGGTCTCTATTTCTTGTGCTTTCTCTTGTCCCTTTTCTTTGTTTTCTTACTTTGTTTTAATTCTAATGTCTTCGGTTTTGTTTTATCTTATCATTTCATAGCTTATTTTATTATTATCTCATAGATGTTTGTTTTCTAAAGCTAGCCAGAAAGAGATTAGATCTAGATGGAAGGGAAGGTAGGGAGGAGCTTTGAAAAGTAGAGGGAGGGAAGACCCAACAAGCAGCTGAAATGGTCAGATGCAGATATTTGCACCCAACCAATGGACAGAAGCAGATGACCCCTGTTGTTGAATTAGGGAGGCTGGAAGAAGCTGTGGAGAGGGTGATCCTGTAGGAGGACCAGCAGTCTCAATTAATCTGGATCCCTGAGATATCTCAAATACTGGACCACCTAACAAACAGCATGTACCAGCTGATATGAGGCCCCCAACACACATACAGTAGAGGACTTCTGAGTCTGAGTTTATTCAGAGATAATGCACCTAACCCTCAAGAGTCTGAAGGCCCCAGGGAGTTTAGAGGTCAGGTGGAGTGAAGGGTGGGGGCATCCAGATGGAAACAGGAGTCGTGGGGAGAAGGTATGGGATGTGGAACAGTCGGAGGGTGAATGGGAGAGTGATCAGGGAATGGAATATGGACTGTAAAAACAAATTAATTTTAAAAAAGAAAAGAAAAGAAAAGAAAAGTAGAGGAAGGGAAAGTTGTAATCAGCTCATATTATGTGAGGAAAGATATATATTCAATAAAAGGATAAAAAAAAGACTAAGAAAAATATTAATAACCCATGATCTTAGGTTAATAATGCTATATCAATTAATCTTAATTAGTTATAATGTACCCAACTCAGACAACATGCTAATAGGGATCAATTTAGTACTGTTGGGAACCTTTAGTACTATTTTCTTGAGCTATCCCTAAATAAAAAACTCCCTGAAAAAAAACAAAAACAAAAAAAAAAAAACTCTACTCAATAATTCACTCGAGTAGAAATGTATTAATCTAACAATTAGTGTTGGTAAGGTACATTAAATGTTCTATTCTGAAGAGATGATAAATTAAGCCACGCAAAGAGTTGACATTAATGATTCACCAAGTTTCAGATCACTTCTCTAAACAAATTACTTGACATTAAGTTAATCAAGATGTGACCTCCCAGTTTAATAACAAAGCTTTTATGGAGAAAGGAGAAGATAAAGATTTAGAGATAGAATAGAGTTGTCATATTTTCCTTTAGTTTTCATTTTAGTTATTAAAAATTAAACAGTTATTTAAATTTTAATCAACTTAATATCCACATTGTGTTTAATTGTTTGAGTCTCGATGGATAATTATTCTTGATGATGAATTGGCCTATCTTTATTTCAGCATAATTACAAACAACATAGTTATTTTTGCCTGTATTAGAAGCAATTTAACTTTAATAAAGCTTCTGAAAATAAAAGTCCTGTGGATAATTAGAGATCAACTCAGATTGTCTTGTATGTAAAACCAGTTATGTTGTCCACTGCTCTCCATCACACCCTCTGCTGAAGACCAGTAGGTTCTTCATCTAACATCAGAGTCTGATTGAGGTCATGTGTTCTCCAGGCTTCTGCATAATAGTTAGACTTTGCTACTTCTCTGAGATACTGGACGCAAAAGAAGATTTTCTGTTCATGCTGAGAGTGCTAGAGGATGCTGCTGTCAGGTTATTCTAAACCTTTTGTTGTTTACAATACTTTTCAATTATATTTCCTAATTTGTTTGTTATTTATTTAAGATAATATTTTTAAATATATTTTTTAAAGATTTGCATTTGGAGTCTGTCACCTTTGATCCATTTCTTCTTGCCATGTCAGATTTCCCAAAAGTTTAGAAAAGTACACATGTATTTTATCCTTATGGTGTGCAATCTATCAGATAAGGAACCATATTACTTAGGATACCACCCACAGAGAACATTCTTATTTATCCCTTTAGGCTGCATTTAATAATGTATACATAAAATATATCCTAACTGAGAGTACTGAGATAATCCAACTAATATGAAATTTGCTGTTTTATGTAACTGCTTTAAAATATAATAATGAATCACAATTTACATGTATAAATGGTATTTAGTTCTGATATTGCCTATAATAAGAATCTCTGAAATTAACCATTTTAATTTCCTGAGGATGTTGGGTTGCTGATCCTTTCGCCTTCAGGGCAGACTCATACTGTTGACTCTTCAAGGAGTTTCCAAGTCGTTGGTCTCTTACTCAAATTGCACCGTTATTTATCCTTGAGCTGAAGCTTCCTACTTGAATACAGAAGTCCCTGGTTCTCTGCCTCTCCAGTATAGAGGACACAACTGTAGGGTATCTAGCTGCCAATGGTGTAATGTGTTAGCATTCTGTCTAAACTCCACCTCACAGTTACCTGGCAACAGCCAAATATTCTCCACCCCACAGTTACCTGGCAACAGCCAAATATTCTCCTCCTCACAGTTACTTGGCAACAGGTAGATAGTCCTGACCCACTATAAAAGGGGCTGTTTGCCCCCTCCTCCTTTCTTACTCTTGCTTTCCTCTTGCTTCTCTCTTGCCCTCTTGGGCTCCTCTCTTCCCCCTTCACTTTCTTCCTCTCCACATGCTCATGGCCATGGCCGGTCTCTACTTCTCTACTTTCTCCCTCTCTCTACCTTTCTCTGTTTCTACTACCCTCTTAACTCCCCTCCCCATTCCCTGAATAAACTCCATTCTATACTATATGGTCATGTGGCTGATCCCTCAAGGGGAAGAGATGCCTTGGCATGAGCCTGCTGAGGCATCCCTTCCCCCATATCTCACCACACCCTCATGGAACATATCTTATGTCTCTATCTTTTTATAAACACATCATAATGTAATTTAATTTTAGGTAGAATACAAAATTTTGAAATTTCAAATATTGTTTATTTTGTGTATACTATCTAAGAGAATCAAAATATAGCTGCTATAATTTCATGAATATTGTTCAGTAAAGCATTAAATTGATGGCTACTATAATAATATACCTAATGAAACAATATGAAAACTATTAACTGTGTTCACAATCTTTGTAATTAAACCAATACTCGTGAGCATTTGGAATCCTGTAGATTTTCAGACAACCAGGTACTAGACTATGATTGTGTACGTGTGTGTGTGTGTGTGTGTGTGTGTGTGTGTGTGTTGAACAATTAACATTTCCATATACAGAAATTTCAAAAGACATATTCTGACAAGGTAAAGGCAACTAAATAATTAATAAAATAAAGAAAACAGAAAAAGTAATTACCTTGCTTTCAAAATAAACTAATTGCTCCAATTAAACAGAAACATTAAAACAAAATGGTCAGCTAATCCTTCCATTGGATGTAGGTGGCACAGTTAAGTGATCTAGAGAAAATGGAAATTGAAAAAGTATTTTAATGCAAAAAAAGAAGGCATATTTAATGGATAAGATTCATAGATGTTAAACTATGAAAAGGTTCATTTCTAATAGGGATATTTCACATTAAATATCAAAATGGAGACAAAGTGGTAAAAGCAGGACCTCAGACAACCCAGCCTAAGAACAATGGATAAACACTCTCCTTTCAAATAGCTGAACATTTCACACAATGGAGAGGCTACTATTTTATCAACAGTATATTTAATCATTTTGCTTTCTTTGTCTCTATTTACAGAATTGTGTCCCATTGATTTTATTATTGTGAAAGCATTTACTAAAAATGATTCAACAGAAGAGGCTGGTGACAACTGTGTCCTTGAGTTTGAGTTTCAAGTCTCCCTCTTTTAAAAAAGGGAAGCTGCATTATTTCAGCATAGGAAAGAAAATTGTAAATAAGGAAAAATAATCCTCACTCCCAAATCTAACATCTGAATGTAGATTTTATTTGATTTTTCAAGGAAATGACAAGGTTAGGCTGGAATTATTAAAATATTTACAACTTTTTTATACATTATTCATTGATCATAGTATTTCCCCTTCCCCAACTACTTACAAGTTCTCCCCACCTCCCTACCTTACAATTTTATATCTCCTTCTCCCACTCCCTCTCCCTCTGTAAAAGTAAATAGGAAACAACAACAAAAAGAAAAATAGACAAAGGAAGGAAGGAAGGAAGGAAGGAAGGAAGGAAGGAAGGAAGGAAGGAAGGAAGGAAGGAAAGAAGGAAGGAGGGAAGGAAGGAAGGAAGGAAAACAAAAAAAGAGCTGGCCATGGTGACACACAACATTAAACTCGGCACTTGTGTCCACTTCCCTTTCTCAGTGCTGGGATTTTGTTTTATTGAACTTGTGCTGGTCTTGTAAGTTCTGTCACAGTCTCTGTGAGTCCTTTTGTAATTATTCCTGCTTTGTCTGGAAGATGCTATTTCCTTGAAGTCATCCATTTCCTCTTGGTCTTACAACCTTTCTGACTCTTCTTCTGAGTGGGTCCCTGCGCCATCCTTAGGAGAGGGATTTGATAAAGACATCCTATTTAGAGTCGAGTGCCTCAAAGTCTCTCCCTCTGCATGTTGTCCCTCTGTGGATCTCTTTGTTAATTATTATCTACTACAAGAAGAAACACCTCTGATGAAGGCTAAAAGAGGTACTGCTCAACAAGGAGTATGTCATTAGGAGTATTTTATTGTTATTGAAACTGTATTTTAATATATCTTTTTGTTGATACTACTTGAGGTAATATAACAGAAGTTCTTGTAGTTGAATGTTTTCTATATTCACGAGTATTAATTAATTTCTTAAAATAGAACTTTTTATTTAAAGTGTATTTTATACTGTTAGAAAAAGCTCTACTGAGTTTCTAGATGAAGATGGACATATGAGACCATCACCACAGCAACCAAGCCTTAAAATAATATTCTGTTAGTCACAGAGAACATGATGTAGGCTGCCTTTAATATTTCTGTTTGCCCTTTGTTACTGCTAATTTGTGTGCAGTCTACCTCCAAATTTGGTCTATAAAAATTATCTTCTTTTGAATTTGCAAAAGTATATAGATATTAATAATTTTTCTTTTCAAATTTATATTTTATTCCAGTAGAAGCTACCTGGTGACATATGCTGATCAAGAGAGTTGTCACCTGTTACTTGAAGTCAAAATTCTTAGAGTGAAATGCAACTTTGCACACTGAAAAATTCTAATGTGAGGAGTATTCAAACCACAATTTTGCATCATTGACATGTGTACTGGCTAGTTTTGTGTCAACTTGACACAGCTGGGGTTATCACAGAGAAAGGAGCTTCAGTTGGGGAAGTACCTCTATGAGATCTAGCTGTGGGGTATTTTCTCAATTAGTGATCAGGGGGAAAGGCGCCTTGTGGGTGGGACCATCTCTGGGCTGGCAGTCTTGGGTTCTATAAGAGAGCAGGCTGAGCAAGCCAGGGAAAGCAAGCCAGTAAAGAACATCTCTCCATGGCCTCTGCATCAGCTCCTGCTTCCCTTTCCTCCCCAACTTGCTTCTTGGTCATGATGTTTGTGCAGGAATAGAAACCCTGACTAAGACAACATGTTTCCTATAAAATGAACTAGCTTAGGTTTGTTACAAAAAGCAATAATAATATAGATAAAAGCAGGTCATATATTACATGTTCAATGTACAACAGATCTTAACATATTTTTAGCAAACATTCACACGTGTTAGCAAACTACACAAGATTCTGCAAAGATGGCTCAGTGAGTATAGGCACTTACCACCAAGCCCAGTTACCTGAGTTCAATGCCAGGAACCAACACAGCAGAATTCTCATATATCTGCTGACCTCTACCTATACTGTGGCACATATGCATTCCTCTATATACAAAGATACAAACATAGACACAAACAGAAACACACAAACATAGAGATACATATATACATACACAAAATCACAGAGAAGATAAATGAGTAAGTTTAGAAAATTGCATGAAATATTTTATTGACCCTATTATAGTCATATATCATTTTAAAATTTGAGGTCAAAGATACATACAAATTTACATATGTATACTTATGTATTCATATATGTATACATTTATGAATTAATTCAACAAATAAATAACTACTTGACTATTATATGTTTACAATCTGTTCAAAATAATCCTGCTTATTGTGCCTTCAAAATACAGAGAACTAAGAACTTTATCTTTATGCATTTCTGTGATATCTTTAAAATGTTTATTTCAATAAATATTAAGTATAAGGGATCATTGTAAGGTGAACAAGAACGTTGCACATACCTGTAAAAATAAAATCGTTTTTCTAATTGCCATTCAAACATAATATGTACATTTACATTTTGTTCTTCAAGAAATATTTTATTTCTTTTTATTACATTACTTTTTCTTTGCTTATTTATTTATTTCTCATGCAGTCATTTTTAGTTCTCTAACAGTTTTTGTTACAGATTCTAGTTTGAATAATTAGTAAATGGTGCTGATACTTAGTTATAGTTTTGGCATTTTTAGCAAAATATTTGGCATAATATTTGGCATTAGATACCTAAGCCATAAAGAAAGCTGTTTTATTTTCTACACTAAAAAAAAAAAAAAACAATTATCAACATTAAATAAATGTTTTAGCTAATATCTCTATAAATTTTAAAGCAGTGAATGGGTATACACAAGCTGAGAACAGAGAGATTTGATTGTCACAGTGATCAGAGTAAATGAAATCCTGTTTTGGAAAACACACTTTTCCCTGCAGGGAGTGTGAAATTCCAATTATCCCTTTCACATTTGCTGTTTTGTTCTCTTATCTTTTATTTGAAACTATTACCCATATTCATTTTATGTTCTGAAAAGTGAATACCTTTTTTTGTTGTTTGTTTGTTTGTTTGTTTGTTTTTAATTAGAGAAATTCTTCATTTACATTTCAAGTGTTATCCCAAAAGTTCCCTATACCCACCCACCCCCGGAAGCTCACAACCATCTATAGGGCAGAACACAGGGTCCCCAATGTAGGAACTAGAGAGTACCCAAGAGCTGTAGGGGTCTGCGACCCTATAGATGGAACAACAATATGAACTAATCAGAACCCCCAGAGCTCATGTCTCTAGCTGCATATGTATTAGAAGATGGCCTAGTTGGCCATTATTCGGGAGGAAAGGCCCCTGGTCTAGCAATGTTTATATGCCCCAGTACAGGGGAATGCCAGGGCCAAATA
>LR750925.1:212663-232898 GCA_902729485.2 Mus minutoides | reverse complement strand
AGAAGAAAAGTCAGTGTGCAAGCACTGTGTATATGGGCAGGACTGCTGACGACATACGTGTTTGGAGACTAGAGAATGAATTCATGTACCCTGTTTCAGAGCTCTCACATTTTTTCTCTTGAGACATGATCGCTCCTTGAACTAGGATGGCAGCCAGCAAGCCCCAGATATTATCCTGTCCCTGTCTTTCAAGGTGTTATAATTGCATGGTACAGGGCACATCAAAAATTTTTATACAGCCCTATAGACTTGAATTCACGTGCTTATGATAGCATAGCAATTGCCTTTAGCCATTAAATCATTCCCCCAGCCCCAAAGAAAACATTTCATCTAGGGATTAGCATTATATTTGATTCATGTTATGGTCTATAAAATTAGAAATGAAAACATTTATATTTGTAAAACATATAGCTGAGGAATTGTTGCCATAATTATGTTCACATTAATCTCTGATTTAGCACAAATTCCTTTTATGAACAACTTACTCTTGGTAAGGAAGATCTTTAACTCCATTGCTGGTAGGCATTGTGATCTCAGGATGTGAGGCATACCTTTAAGACATTTCGGTCAGATGGAGGAGAAACAAATCAGAGCTCTACTGCTCTGTGTAATGAATGCGACCTTAACTAAAATAAAATAGTCTTATGTCATCTGATTTTGGCTTGAAATTTTAACACAGTTTTCAAAATTATGTTGCTTCATATGTTAAAGTTTTGGAGAGATAATTGGTAAGAGAAATAAAACTCTATTAAGAAACACAAATTATGAAGTGGGATAATACTAAAATCTTTTTTATTATCTTGTATTCAGAAAAATAATATTATTGTTAACTTAATGACTTTGCTCGTGTTGCTTTGGAGGAAATTGTAACTTTGTCCATGTATGTCATGGAAAATTAAGAGTCAGATTTCAATGAAAAATGAAAATTTGAAGGCAAGGCATGGTGGCGCATGCCTTTAATCCAAGCACTCTGGAGGCAGAGGCAAGCAGATTTCTGAGTTCAAGACCAGC
This sequence comes from Mus minutoides, assembly GCA_902729485.2. Lineage (NCBI taxonomy): Eukaryota > Metazoa > Chordata > Mammalia > Rodentia > Muridae > Mus > Mus minutoides. The sequence goes on along the minus strand of LR750925.1, from coordinate 231,887 downwards.
CTGGTCTACAAAGTGAGTTCCAGAACAGCCAGGGCTATACAGAAAACCCTGTCTCAAAAAACAAGAAAAGAAAAGAAAAGAAAAGAAGAGAATAGAAGAGAAGAGAAAAGAAAAGAAAAGAAAAGAAGAGAAGAGAAAAGAAAAGAAAAGAAAAAGAAAAGAAAATTTGCATGTAACTAATAGTTTTAAAATATGCTTCATGGGTCCTATTCTGCCCTGGAAACTAGAAGCATAACTTCTCCCTTTTCTTCCTATATGGAATCCTTATATCTCCCTGCAACTTACCCAAACTTACTCCTTGCTTCTATTCTCATTACTGTCTGTACTTATTCTTTTAATCCAGATACATGTCTTTAAGACTAGTAAGTTATTTACCCCCTCTACATAAGTCATTTTTTGCTCATTATAACAAATGCCTAAGATATTAAGAGAAAAAGAAAAACAGAGAGGAGAGAAAGAAAAAGAGAAAAGACAGAGAGGGGTGAGAGGGAGACAAAGAGAAATGAAATTTGGGGTCATAATTGTGAGCATTCTAATTAGGCTGTACTTTGTTTGAGCCATTGAAAAGACTGAACATTGTTACAGAGCAGAAGCATGCATCTCATTTCCAGCTTTAGAAAGAGAAGAAAGGCATGAGCCACAATCCCTTATTCCCACAAAAGACTTACTTCCTATGATTAATGCCATTCCCCCAACAAAGCCTTACAATTTATAGGAGTCACCACAGCTCATCCTGAGGTAGAAAACCAAAAATTTAGCACATTTGAAATATTATTCGGGAAGAAAGGCCCTTGGTCTAGCAATGTTTATAGGCCCCAGTACAGGGGAATGCCAGGGCCAAGTAGCAGGAGAGGGAGGGTAGGGGAGCAGGGCGGGGGAAGGATATAGGGGACTTTTGGATAACACTTGAAATGTAAATGAAGAAACTCTCTAATAATAAAAAAGAAAAGAAAAGAAATACTTAAAATTCAAACTGCAGCACCATAAGAGAGTTTTCCTTTGAAATTTGATCATTTGTACTCAATTTTCTTTCCAAAAGTCAACATTTTAAGAAAGAGACACATCACATTTTCATCACACCCAAGTATTTTCTTTTCTTTTCTTTTCTTTTCTTTTCTTTTCTTTTCTTTTCTTTTCTTTTCTTTTCTTTTCTTCTTTTCTTTCTTTTTTTTTAAGGCACGTTTTCCATGTGATCTGCTCTCATCTTAATCCTCAAAGAACCCTTTCCTTCGATGTTAAAAGAACATTTGGTAAAGTTTGGGATATTTTCCTTGTCACAAAATGAATGACAGTTGTCACTTCCATCTACTGCCTAAGCATCAGGCTTATTGGTAATCAAATAAAATGTTAATCACTCTAAAATTTAGTAAATACAAAGATCAGAAACCCTGCTCTAGCTCCTCTGATATCCTGAATATTTCTGGATGTGTCTTCACATGTAAAGATCTTTGTAGATGCTGCATTCTGAGTCTGAAATGCTAATTTGAAACCTATGCATACTCTACTCAAAAATCTTTTGAGAGAATCATTGCCCTACATCACCGTATAAAATTATTTTTCTGTCTCTGCCACACATTCCTGACACTCATCCTATTGTTTATTACATTTTTTGAGAAATTTTGTTGCAACTTTTATTAATTTTTATTATTAATTTACCTTGCTGTTTGTCTTTTTCCTTTGAACTATAAGCTCCATCCTCAGGAAGAGTATTTTACCTGTTTTTGTCACATATATTCTCTCAGGTTTTATAATAGCACATTGTAGGTGAAAAAAAAACAAAAACAAAAACAAAAACAAAAACAAAACCTTTCTAGAAATCAAGACTCCAGAAACCTAAAATAACTTAGTCCTCAACTTATGTATCCATTTCAAAATTTCTAAGAACTCCACCATCAATCCAACTATTATCCCATCTGCTCCTGGAAATGCTAATGTAGACTTAAATTTCTAGGGAGGAAATTACATTTTAATGTTTACAAGAACCTAGCTTATATAAATAAGTTGATTGAAATAGGCCAAGTGGGTTCTGTCATCAAACAAAGGGAATGAGAAACAAAGCAGGGATATGTTCAACACCTTGAGTACTTTTTTTTAAATAAACAATGCAGCATGTACTTCTTTGCCAATGTGTATCCCCTTGATCTCTTTTTGTTGTCATATTGTTCTAGCTAGCACTTCTAGTACTATATTGAATAGATAGGGGAGAGTGGGCATCCTTGTTTTGTCCCAATTTAAGTGGAATTGCTTCAAGTATCTTTCCATTTAAATTGATATTGGTTGTTGTTTTGCAGTGAGTTCCTTTTTTTATATTTAGTTGTGGGCTTTGAATTCCAGATCTCCAATACTTTTAACCTGAAGAGGTGTTGTATTTTGTCAAATGCTTTTTCTGCATCCAAGGAAATGATCATGACATTTTTTCTCCCTTTGAGTTTGTGTACATAGTGAATTAAGTTAATGGATTTTCACATATTGAACTAACCTTGCATCCCTCAAAGGATGCCTACTTGATCGTGGTGAATGATGGTTCAGATGTGTTCTTGGGTTCCATTTGCAAAAATTTTATTGACTATTTTTGCATTGATATTCATAAGCGAGATTGGTCTAAAGTTCACTGTTTTGGTTGTGTCCTTGCGTGGTTTAGGTACTGTTGGGTCTTGGTTCAGTCAAGAAGATAAGAGTGCAGAGATTAAGAACAGACTTAGAATCCCTAGAAACCACCACTATGGTTCTTTTTCTCTCTTCTAAGCACTGTATCCAAAGGTTCCACAGCTTCTCAAAATAACTCCACCAAACAGAGTCCAGGTGTTCAAACACATTGAATATATGACATTTTACATTCAAAGTGTAACAAGTGGGCAAAGAAAAAGATAGGAAAAGAGCAAAGAAAGAGGAAAGAAAGGAAAGAAGAAAGGAAGAAGAGAGGAAGGAAAGGAGTGGAGCAGAAGAAGGGAGGAAAGAAAGGATAGAGAATGAAGGGGAGGAAGGATAGCAGAGAACAATGTTTCTTCCTTTAGAAAATCTATTATATTTATATTCATAAAATACTTGTTCAGTAGATATGCTTAAGCATGACCAAATTTTTATACAATGATATAAATATATAATATTCATAATTTTGTAACAAGAAAAAGAAATAAGGATAAAAGCTAATGTAATGAATAATTTAAGTGGCTAAAGAATTACATGCTAGTAGGGATTTTTAATTCATAAGACTGTGTTAGCCACATATTTCCAATTTGTGCAATATGTATAAACTTCAACTAGATCTTCTGTTATACAAATGTGTTGCTTACATAAAGTGATAGTCTCAGAATGGAGTTCCTTTTGGCTTTGAAATATTATTATTTCAAAGCTGAAAGTCTTGAGTATAATGTTATCTAAAAACACCAGATGGTAGCCATATCACGGTATAATGAAATTTGCAAATGAAAACCAGAGAGGGAAATAATATCCCCACTGGTAGATATACTGAAATAATTGTTTTGCTAAAGAGATAAAAATTAAATCAATCCATATGTTAAAACAAAAATTTACCATGTAAATATTTCACAAAATAATAATCTGTTACATTTATACTAAAAGATTAAGTTTAGGATGCAATTTAAAGAAAACCAAACAGAAATACTAAGTAAGCTCAAGTGCAATTTATAGAAAATTAAACTGCAATACTTAGATTAAATGTTACTTTGAAAAATACAAACATTTAAAGCTATAGTTGGTAACTTTTCAGTGCCAAGGCATTTCTGGGTTCTTGTGTTTAGTTTGTTCCCAGACACTCACTTTTTTTTTTTTTAATGTTTCGTTTGTTTTTGAGTCAGGGTCTCACTATATATCCCTGGATGGCCTACCACTCAATATTTAGAGCAAACTAGGATAGAATTCAGAAATCTTTCGATTTTACTTTCACCTCCTAAGTTCTGAAATTAAAGGTATTTACCGTCATGTCTAACAGACTTGTTTGTTTGCTGCTGAGGATAGAACTCAGGGCTTTAGGGTTGCTAGGCAAGCATCATTGAGCCGTATCTTGAATCCTTGTTCTTTTTAAGACACAATCTTTAACACGTGCCATAAAGAACTACTTAAAAACTCTAACAGGTATGCTGTTATATATATATATAAAATGGTGATCTATAGCCCAAGTCTAACAAGTACNGGGTGTAAGCTTCTTCAGGCAATCTACTTCCTGGAAGGGGGAAGGTAGGGGGAAGACCAAACTTTTACTCATTGGAGAGATGAGAATATTTGCATAAAGATCAGATTTGATATTCCTTTAATACCAGCACTTGGGAAGAAGAGGCAGATAGATCACTATGAGCTAGAGGACAGTCAGGATATCTTAGTGAGACTCTGTCGCAGAGAGAGAGAGGTACACAGAGAGAGATGGAGAGAGAGAGAGAGAGAGAGAGAGAGAGAGAGAGATTCAGATAAAAGTTTTACAGGATGGAGGGATTTGTGGACTATTGCACCTTAGTGGACAAACCGCCTTTGATGAAAGAAGGACATTTCTTACAGAATCAAGACTAAATTTATCACTTCCCTGTCTTTCTGAAGTTTTATTTCAAGACCAGAAGAGGACCTTATTGTGAGTAGAGAGAATACTAAGATAAGTTGCATTCAAATCAAAAGAAAAGAGGATTATAATACTCAGAAATACAGAAAGGCCTTGTTTTTCTTTTTTCTCTTTCTTTTCTCTCTATTGCTAAGAAACTCACACCATTCTATAGTTAACAATAGACTGAAGTATAGCAGAAACCTAAAATCCTAAGGGTGGAAACCATTCTCTCTGATCAGTAGAAAGGAATCCTCAGAGGTTGATACGAATCCTGGGTTCTGCCAATTATTATTTCCTATAAAATGGCCAGCCATTTGGGACCACAAGTTTAAAAAGTTCAATAGACTCCTCTGTACAAAATCAAATTTACTCTACATTAAACATTAAAATAATTTAATAGAAGGGACTCAAAGATTAATCTCCGTTGACCTAATTTAAATGAGTTGTAAAATAGTAACTTTGACAGCTTGTCACATAACACAAGTTAATATTATAATTATAGGTCTAAAACTAAGACTTGTAACTTTTAGTTTTTAAAAAAATAATCTCATCAAGTCTTTTTACATAAAATTTTATCCAAGTGTTATAAAAGAATATGAGTATTGCTACCAGATGTCTGTCCAACATATTCCTTGAATATATCAGAAGGTATTTGAAAAAAATCTCAATGAATATGTCCAGCAAAAGTTGGCACATAACCTGACAATGTATGTTTAGTGTATGGATTGCAGATATCAACTCCTTTACCTTTCTTATCAATGGCATCAACTCCTCTCTACAGTATTCTTCATAATAATTTCAATGGAAAGTTCAATGATTGTACACTCTGGCTAGTTTTATGTCAGTTAAACACAAGCTTGAGTAACCTTAACTGAGGGAACATCAATTAAGAAAATGCTTCCATAAGCTCCCAAGAACTAAACCAAGTAACTAGTATACATACATGGGTGGGTTCGTGGCTCCCAATATATATGTAGCAAAGGATTGTCTTATCTGGCATCAATGGGAAGGGAATTATTTGGTCCTGTGGAGGCTTGTTACCCCAGCAAAAGGGGATGCCAGAGGGCTGAGAGGGAAGTGGGTGGGTGGGGAAGTGCTCTATTAGTAGCAAAGTGAAGGGCGATCAGATGGGGAAGTTGCAGAGGGAAAACTGAAAAAAGGGATAACATTTGACATGTAAATAAATAAAATAATCAATTAAAGAACAAAGCAAGACAAAAAGTGACCCAGCTCTAGGGTATTTTCTTAATTAGTGGTTAATGGAGGAATAGTCCAGCCCATTGTGGGTGGTACCATCCTGGAATTTGTGGTTCAGCCTCTATAGGACAGCAGCCTGAGCCATGATAAGCAAGACTGTAAGAAGTACTGCTCCATGGCTTCGGCATCAGCTCTTGCCTTCTGATTCCTGCCTTGCTTTCCTTTGATGATGAACAGGTATAAGTCAAATAAACCTCTTTCTCCCAAACTTGCTCTTTGCCCACAATGTTTTATCATATTGATAGAAACCCTAACTAGGACATGCATATGCTGAAATTACATGCTCACATATACCTTTTCATCATATCATTTCTACTTAAGATAATTCACTTTCTCTCTTTTAATTTTTAATAGACTTGTAGTGTGAGAACAAACTTAACTCCTTTAATATTCATTTGCCTCATGTTGAAATACATGAACTTACTAAATGTTATTTACTTCATCATAAACAAAATTTGTCTTCAAATTGTGGAGTTTCACCCACTGATGAGTATAAATTATGAATTTATAATTTGTATCTATGCTAAAAAAAATACTTGTATTGGAATAGAAGGATGTTACATTTTCTTATGCTGCTCAAGTCCTGTGTGAAATGGTAGACTTCAAAGAGAAGATTCTCATATATAATCAGACCTGTGAAATTATTTTTGTAGTTACAGGTGAAATTAAGCTTTATGCCAACCTTATGATCTACAAACCTCATTCATCTGTAGCCTAACTGTTATTAATTTTATCTACACAGTTGAGCTCTCATGGTTTTTTCCTCTGAACTTTAAGGAGTTTCTTATATCAAGGAGCTTTATATATATCAATAACATCAGGTATCTTATGATATAATCTTGACCGATCATGGGGATCACAAACCTCAGTAAGACAAGACAAGCTGTACAGAGATGACATGCTACTAAAGGGCTTTTGTTTTGGTATTGTTTACTTGTTTGTTTGTTTGTTTTGCTTGTTTGTATTTTTTAACTTGACACAAGATGAAGTGAGTGAATGTCAGTTGAGAAACTGCCTCCTTCAGATTGGTCTGCGGGCAAGTCTGTGGGGCATTTTATTGATTGACATGAGAGGACCAAGACAATTAATTGTAGGCAGTGCTATCCCTAGGCAGGTAGACATAACTTGTCTAAGAAAACAAGGTAGGCAAGCCGATAAAGGGCAGTCTCCTTTTCACATCCTCTGTTTCAGTTCCTGCCTTGATTTTTTTTTTATCTGAATTCCCTTCATGATGGATTGTAACTATGTAACTATAAAATTAAACATAAAACAACAACAAAATAAACTCTTCCCTTCAAGTTGCATTTGGTCATGCTGTTTATCACAGCAGTATAATAAACTAAAACAAATGCTTGGCATGGCCACTGTTTTTTAAAAAATCAATTCAATTCAAAATTGTGTCACTTATTCTTTATTAGATAATAGATCTCAACATACTAAACTTCTAGAAAACAGAACGCTCTTTGCTTTTACATACTATTTAAGTCTGTGGCATCATTCATTGGTGAATCATTGACCTTTGTGATATTAGTCACAAAAACTGGTCATCTGACAATTAGTAAATCCTGTTTAATTTAATGTAGTCTCCTGTATATGTTTCCTTTTTTATTTCTGAAATTTTTTCAGATTTATCCATTTCTCTTTGAGTTTTAGAGTGGCTTAATGATGTTTTTGGGTAAGGATGAATGTTCATTAGATTAAAAACATGCTACAGCCTTTCCCTGGGATAAAGGCCCTCACTCCCAGCTTATCTCAGAGATCAGCTGTTATCAGTTATACAATAGGTATTAAGTATAGTTTCTACAATATACAATAATATCTGGAAATTATTCATCTTATCTAGATGAGGGTTTAATAATCATTTTGTCAACATGTGTTTACCCTATATCAACCCTAACCCCTGATAGTCACCATTTTACTTTTATGGGCTTAAGTTTGGTAGATCCATATATAATTGTAGTTATGTAATATTTGTCTTTCTTATCCTGGCCTATTTCATTTGATTCTATGCCCACTGTATTCAACCACGTTTTTATAGATATCAGAATATATTTTGGTTCTCTAGAGAAAGAAAGCCAATATAATGTTTAGATATGAGTAGGAATTTATTAGATTGACTGATTATTCAGACTACAGTCCCAAGCAGGATGGTTAAGAAACTAATAGATAAAAGCTGGAACGATAACTATACATTTTGGTGCTAGCCTCTATCTGTCAAATGGTTTGGAAATATGTTCTCTTCTACAAATTGTCATTACAGTGTAGCCTGTTTTCTTTTCCGTGCAGGTGCTTTTTAGCCTGATACATTCCATCTGTCTATTTTTGGTTTTGTTGGTTAAAAACAGTCATTGGCCAAATAATTCCTGGAACTCTGTTCCTACAGATTTTATTTTTGTGTTGTTAGTTTCCAGTCTTATATTTAAGTTTTTCTCAGATTTGAGTCACTCTTATATGAGATGTGAGATACAGGGCCTACTTTGCATCATATGTATGTGGTTATATATGATACTAAAGAAGTCATCTTTTCTTCGTTCTTCATTCCGTGTTTTAGCAGTTTGGTGAAAATCTACTCTTTTAAGAATGAAGGGGGAGAAAACACTTGTCACTTCTCAAGTTCTTTGGCTGTGATTACTCAACCAAAATTCATCAGGGTTATCAAAATCTCTCCTTTTTTGTCTTTGTTGATGTTGATTTTAATTTATTCATTAAGGTTATTACTTCATTGTAAATGTTATTTCAAGAAATTTAGACTGGATCATTTTCTCAGTTTTTTTTTCTATAAATTCTTTCTTTATAGATAAGAATGTTTTTTACTTAAAAATGATATTCCTTCAATCTATCTAATTATTTAAACATGTCAATCCATACCATGAAAACTTTCTGATCAACATTTTCCTGGTAGCATTTTTTTTTTATTCTCAAGCTTTTTAAAAATACATTTCTTGATTTCATGTTTTTTGGCTTATGTAGAGGTATGAAAATTTTGCATTTATACCTCTAGAATTCAATTCTACACCTTCACAAAATGACATTTAAAGCAAAGTTTCACACTACACTACACTACACATAAAATTGGTAAAATGTAATGTAGGATGTTTTAAGGGAAAAAAAATCATAGTGTGTGCCAGACAAGGTTAAGAGCATCTTGAAAGGTACCTAGAAAGTTCTTTGTTGGGAAAAGATGCTTTTAACTTGGGTTTAGAGATGCCTTGATCGTACCTAAAAGAAAGCTTAAGTTTAGGCTCTCCACTTTATTTTACATGTACCTTCTCTGTCTTGAAATTCAGGGTCAGATTCCTGCTAAACCCTGCTAGTAAGCATGTTGATCATTAAAGAAATGCCTGTCTAAAAACACATACACAGTTGATTAGTTCCAAATTTACTACTCTACCTCATCTCTGTAGAGGAATTTTAATCTAGCAGTATGGCTACTCTGTCAAGGGATCATATCCAAATATATTTTAGGTCTGAGTGATATGTCTGCAATGACACACCTTTAATCCCAAACAATGAAGATAAGGTTAGGGTGTAGAAAGAAGTAGCCATGTTTGAAAGGGACATCTAATTTAGTGATAAATCTGAGAAAGATTTGACAGAATGAGTCAAAGATGGGCTATGCCCAACTTTCCCAAGAACAGACAAGAAAGAGGCTACTTAAGAGCAGCACAGAGTCAACACAATGTGTGCAGTAGAGTTGAATAGAATTCACTTCAGTTCAGTTGAGGTAGTTGAGTTCACTTAGTGAATACTGTGGAGTTAAGTTCACGAAGTGCAATGGAGGTCAGAAGAGGCAGTTGAAGCCAGAGAATAAGAAGGAGCCAGACAAAGCCGGGCGTGGTGGTGCACGCTTTTAATCCCAGCACTCAGGAGGCAGAGGCAGGCGAATTTCTGAGTTCGAGGCCAGCCTGGTCTACAAAGTGAGTTCCAGGACAGCCAGGGTTATACAGAGAGACCCTGTCTCGAAAAACCACAAAAAGAAGAAGAAGAAGAAGAAGAAGAAGAAGAAGAAGAAGAAGAAGAAGAAGAAGAAGAAGAAGAAGAAGAAGAAGAAGAAGCAGAAGAAGAAGAAGAAGAAGAAGCCAGACAATTAGAACAAAATGCCAGATTCTGATTGAGGCTAAGAAGAAGAATTCAGTCAGAAGCTGAGAAGCCAGAGTGCATCTGTCAGCTTGGAGAGGAGTTTGAGCCAGAACAAATACATTGGACCAACCAGCCAGAGTTCAGAAAGTTCTAGAAAGGATGAGCTTATTCAAGAATAAGCTTTGAAGACTGCAATTACATCTGATGAATAAAAGTTACTTTTGCACATCTGTCTTGCACAGCAAAAGTTCAAAGTTAAGACTCACTGAGCAATTTTAGTATTATCTTTTGCCAAAGGTTTAAGACAGTAACTAGAGTGGGTGGGTAGGGGAGCAGGGTGGGGGAGGGGATAGGGGACTTTTGGGATAGCATTTGAAATGTAAATGAAGAGAATATCTAATAAGAACTTTAAAAAAAGGAGGGTTCGCATCACGAAAAGTCCTTGAACATGAAATTATATTTTATTCTAGAAATAGTTTAATCTTACAGATGGATTATCTTATGAAGTGGTCAGTCTCCTAAGTGGAAACAATTACCTCATAATAGAAACTGAAGCTGATTGTCCCCTCAAGTCACAATGCTTGTGGTAACCACTTCATAGAATCAAGATGGAAATAATGATCATCTAGACGACAGTTTGGTCAAGGCTACCTAATTGCACATACTTCCCACTGTTTGTGCCCCATTTCCTTCATTATGTAAATACAAGTTTAAGTCAATACCCAAAGCTATCTGAGATACTTAATCCTATATGACTATATTGAAAATTCTTTTCAATATAACTTTATTTTCGTTTGGAGATAATAGCTGGACCTAAGTGGTTTGAATCAGTTGGAACTCTGGTCCAGTGCTCTGGTTATACTTGGAAAAAAATTAGCTTTTTTTGTTTATTTTTTTTTAAATAAGCATCTGTACAATTAACTTTAATACCCTAAGATACTGTAAAATGTATGGTAAGTATAAGTTGTCCTGTCAATATCATAGCTGTCCAGATGAAATAAAGTGGGAAGGAGAAAAATCCGTTAGCGTAAGTACACTCTCATACTCTTCCTGACTGCAATGAGATGAGCAAATTATCCTACCTGCTGCCATCATCATTATGCTTGCTGTGGTTACATAGGAAAAAGAGTAAGCACCAGAGTTTTAATATTATTAAATAGCTAAAAATTATTAAACTGGATCCCTCAGTTAATCTTCACACAAATAGAAACCTGGCTAGCAAAGCATGTATGAGTAACTATAGACTCTTATGGTATAGAAAATTTACCTTAACAAACTGTGACTTCTGAAAATGTTTTTAAAGCCATTTGTATCATAGAACCACAAAATAGTAAATTCATATCTGTTTCTTAGACTTTGATATTTTGCCTGAAATCAGTTGTTTATTGCCAATTGTCTATATGTATCACCAATTTTGTAACTGGACACAGAGTGATCGTTTCAGTGGTCTTTTTCTCCTCTCTCCTCCACCATCTATAAACCTTAAAATTTAGCTCCACTTTTTCAAAACAAAGCACTCATGGGAGTCTCTCTTTGTTGTACACATTTCACCATATATGTGTATTTTTTGAAGTCAGTGTCTACAGTATAATGTGTGAGTCATCCACACATTACTGCAAATAGATCAGCATACAGATTGACAGCTATTATTCACTCAGGAAACCATTCTTTATGTATTTAACAGGCTGAGATGGAAATTTTGTCTTATATTTAAGTGTTTTTCTATGCCTTGGATATTCTTATATTATGGAGCATAAGGATTACAGAGAGTATATTTTCCCATGAAAACTTTATAATGTATAAAATGATATAATAATATATAAAATAATAAAATAAAGTATTGAAAATGATGTTTCCAGTTATTTTATTAGAAAATAATTCATTTTCAGTAGTTTTAGTAAACTAATCATGTTAAGTAGAGGATACCACAATTATTTAGTTATCTCTGTCCATAATCTCAAATTCTTAGGTAATTTTGTTCATTTGTTTTTGTTGTTGTTGCTTTTCTGTTTTGTGTCTACGGAGCAAACTTCATGTTGAATTACATGATTCAGGAGTGATTCTACTTTTGAAAGGAAGAAACAGTTTTATTTAAGAATTCTTTGCTCTGCTGTAAGAAATGTCTTCTGCTATAAGAAATGTCTTTCTAGACAGACTTACTTAGCTAGTTTCTTACTGCTCTGGGATCAGCACTGTGATGAGATCAGTTTTATCTCACTATCTCATTTTAGAGCTGTCTTCACCATTTGTGAATCGTGATTTTAAATATAATTTTATTGTCCATGGTGGATTCGGGTTTTTAATTTCTTTTTTCTTTACTGTCCAATTATCAGAAGGAAGAAGGATCATGTTGCCCTTGGTGATAGATGTTTTTACAGACTCAATTTCAAAGATGCCTATATCAGCTTTTGGGGAGACATTTATTAGAGTCCTAATTTCATCTCTCTTGGTGGGTCTGAGATTTTTAATTCCTCCATTTTGTGAATGTCAAGTTCCTTGATACAGAAGGCAAATTCCTTTCTACTTCGTCCAAATATTTTAAGCTGCCACAAGGCCATATCTCTGTATTATGACACTGGATTTTAACACCAAATTGTTGATTAATGCCTGTTAATTTTCTCCATTCTTAGTTTTATAAAATATAATGTGGTAAGGGGGTACCTTAAGAAGGCTCATGCCAAGGTATACCCTGGAAAATTATGCCATGCAACAGACTTGGAGGAAGGGAGAGAAGTGAGGACCTGAGAATGGATAGTGGCAGACAGATGATCAGACAGACAGGAAAGTTCTTTTAAATGCAGCACACACCTGTCACAACTGATGGTGCCAAGTCATGTCATAGCAATTACTAGGTCCCTGAGGGTAGACCAGTTGAATGCTGTATACAATCACCTATATCATGTATATTTGAGATAGGTTTTGAATTACATATTTTTGCAATGGAAAGCATCTGTATATTAACCTGATTCAAAAGTTTATTTTTTGACATGAATAACATTTGAATAAATTATAGTTTTTCATTTCAACTAGCTTAGTCCATAGCTACCTCTGTGCCTTATCTTTTTTATGAGTTGATTATACCTGCTTTTCCTCTTCCTTCTTCCTCTTCTATGACTACTATAATAATAATAATAAACTTCTTCTCATGCAGAGCATAGTACAGAATGGAGTCAAATTATAGCCATATTGTAGTAGAGTACAGTTTGGTTCACAAACATGAACCTCTCCTCATATCACTTTATAAGAGTAAGTATGCTCTCCTGTATAGTCATATGACATGTTATCCAATGAATAATATATAAGATAGATAAAAGGTTTAGATTGTATCCCAGACAGAGTAAAGGGGAGAACACTGGGAAAGAATTAGTCATCACAACTGCCAACAGGAAGAGTTTACAGATGTTTTCCAGCTTTCAAAAGCTGTGTTATCATGTTGTCATAGTATGAGCAATTCTTGTGGGTTGGGGCTAGGAAGAAGGAGGATGATATATTTAATGTTTCTACAGTAAAATCTGCAAATGGAATCAAAGGAACAGCAACCAAAACTAGTAAAGATGTACAATATCCAATACAATAATGAAAATTAAAAAGGAAAAGAAAAAAACTAGATAGAGAGTTATACCTTAGTGCTAGAACTTTCTGGAAAAATAATCATTCACTATAGCAAATCAATATACAATGCATGCAAAGATCTAGGGGGAAATTACTGTAACAAGATTACATATAAATACTAAAATGTAGAAGTATGTCTCAAAATGGAATGATTTGAATTACATATTACATATGATTTATTATATTATTTAGACTCCAAAAATTACTTATATATAAACTTAAAATATCTGATCTTAGTCAAATTAGAATTTTAAAACAAAACTTTCTATCTATCACTATGATTTACAACTCTCTAATACTCAAAACATTTTCTGAGAAATAGCAATAGTAATTTTATACATGTAGATTTTGTGTTTCATTAATATAACATCTGTCAATATTCAAAAGGTCTGAACAACTAAGTGAACTCCTCTCTTGCAAATAAACAACATTTTGGCTGTAGAAATGGCATTCAAAATGTAGTTGAGACCCAAAACTTAATATGGTTTTAGTTTTCATGTTACTGCTTTACTTATTTCATGTAAACTTTATTACCTTAATACTAGTAAAATTTTTATACCAACATTAAAGAAATAAATATTTTTAAACTTTCATCTTTATAACTTTGAACGGATTTTATTCAAATATTTTAGCTCAACAATAAATTTCAAAGATTGACTATATCAGATATCACAATTCAGCTGTCATCTATTTCATCAGACAGTAGAGAATTACTAAATTGTCAACTAATTATTCTTGGGGTTTTGCTGCATAAAATGCTGTTTTAACTTAATATCCATTACATTAGTTTATTTACAACTGTTTTGCCTTTGTCTTTAAATGAATTAGTGGCAATATTTTAAAGTTATATTTTTAATTTTCAATATAGCAAGTATCATTAGATGTAATACACACGTACAAAAGGGTTTTGAAAAACCTCAATAATGTTTAAAACCATGAGGATTTCATGACACAAAATATCTAATCATTCATGTCCTAAAAGAGTTTCAGACCCTGATATAGCTGTTTCCTGTGAGGCTATGCCAGTGCCTGGAAAATACAGAAGTGGATGCTCACAGTCATCTATTCGATGGAACACAAGGTCCCCAATGAAGGAGTTAGAGAAAGTACCCAAGGAGCTGAAGGTGTCTGCAGCCCTATAGGAGGAACAACAATATGAACCAACAAGTACACCCAGAGCTCTTGTCTCTAGTTGCATATGTAGCAGAGGATGGCCTAGTCGGCCATCAATGGGAGGAGAGGCCCTTGGTCTTGCAAAGATTCTATGTCCTAGTATAGGGGAATGGGAATTCCCAGGGCCAGGAAGTGGGAATGAGTGGGTTGGGGAGCAGGAGGAGGGGAGAGAGTATAGGGGATTTTGGAGAGGAAACTAGGAAAGGGAGTTGCATTTGAAATGTAAATGAAGAAAACGTCTAATAAAAATTAAAATGAATGAATGAATGAATGAATGAATGGCTCTCTGAGTCCTATTTTAACTACAAAAAAAATGAAAGCATGTCAGAAAAAACATTTTTATATTGATTAACTTGCAACAATAACTCTTCTTAGCTCAAAAATCAAAGACATTTTCATTACTAGAAAAAAAATAATGTTGGCCACTTGTCTGTAATCCAAGTATAAAAACTACAGGTAAATGTGAATTCTGTGCAGTAACAGGAATTGTCATGCAAAAACTGGTAGGAAAAATTCAGATAGTAACAAAATAAAAAACATTAAAATGTAGGGGTTATTTTGAAATTAGAAGTAAATGGTATCTATAAAGAGGTTATTCTAATTGGTAACATCTACATATGAAAATATACATATGTTGGAATTATCAAAAGTGAGGTAGGGATAGGCAATTAAGAGTATATTAAAAAGCAAAACAAACTCATTCACTGTATTAATTGAAAGTAAGGTAGCAACACAAATACTAGCTAAAAGGAAAATGATTTTGCCTGAAATAGTACATGAGGATGGAGAAGAGATGAGAAGAACAAGATAGCATTAGATAATCATAGATGGTTCATATTAATTAATTTTTCCATAAGAACAGAAGAGAGAATTACAGGGAGTGAATAGGTCACAAAAGTGATAGACAAAAGACATCTCACAAATGCATGAATGCAAAAGTAATCATTGATTTAAAATAAAACATCATCCCCAAACATGAAAAAAAAAAAAACCTACTCAAAAGTAAGATCGACTAAATAAAGCAAAGAAAGATTAGAATCTTATGAAACTAAACAGTCAGAATAGAGCCCAAATATGTTTACTAGACCACTTAACAAAAGCAGAAATACATATACCTCACTATTGGGGGGGGGGCATTTCAGGCTCTATATCCCCTACTTTTGAAGTCTCAGCTAGAGTCACCCTAATGGACTACATAAAGTCTACTGTCATCCCAGGGCTCTGGCATGTCCTAGAGATGTACCTCCACCACAACCCTGCCAATTTCTGTTGACTCTCCTGGCTTGCTGTCTCTCCCCAGTTCTCCCCACACCTGATCCCCCACACAACCCATTTCCTTCCTTATCCCCTTTCCCACCCAGGTCCCTCCATTCATCCATCTTCAGTATCTATTTTATTTCCCCTTCTGAGAAAGATTCAGCCATCCTCCCTACGTTGTCACTCCTTGTACTTTGCCTTCTTTGGGTCTGTGAAGTGCAGCATGGGGATATTGTATTTATGGATAATGTCCACTTATCAGTGTGTACATACCATGCATGTCCTTTTGAGTCTTTGTTGCCCCACTCAGGGTAATCTTTTCTAGTCCCATCCATTTGCCTATAAATTTTATTATGTCCTTGTTTTTAATTGCTGAGTAACAGTCCATTGTGTAAATGAGCCACATTTTCTTTATCCATTCTTCCATACAGGGACATCTGGATTGTTTCCAGTTTCTGGCCTTTAACAGATTTATTAAGGCATAGTTTTTTGATCTTCCAAAACTGTACATGTTTAATGTATACATTTGATAATTTTGAACACACACACACACACACACACACACACACACAGATAGATAGATAGATAGATAGATAGATAGATAGATAGATAGATAGATAGATAGATAGATAGATATACAGGACACTACATTCAAAATATTAAAAATATATCCATAACGTACAAAGTTTCTCTGGTGTCTTTATGTGCATTAAGAACACTTAGAATGATGTTATGAAATCAACAGAAAGTTAAGAGCATGTACAAGTAACAATGAAGACTAACAAAAGAAGTTGGCTTTGGGGCTTTAACCAAAAGAATGGAATCTACCTCTCCGTTTGGGCATCCCACTGTCTCCTCCCTTAAGACTTAATCCCACTGGTCTAGCAAATCACCTGGCCAACAGACCAATGTTCTGGAAGTCGGGTTACCTTAAGCAAAGATGGAAATGTTAAGAATAATTAATCCTTTAAAGAGATAATGTACTTTTTTGTTTGTTTGTTTGTTTGTTTGGTTGGTTGGTTGGTTGGTTGGTTGGTTGGTTGGTTGGTTTTTCGAGACAGGGTTTCTCTGTATAGCCCTGGCTGTCCTGGAACTCACTCTGTAGACCAGGCTGGCCTCGAACTCAGAAATCCACCTGCCTCTGCCTCCCGAGTGCTGGGATTAAAAGTGTGAGCCACCACGCCCTGTGATAGTGTACTTTTTCTTCCCCAAATCCCTGTTTCTTCTTGAAGTGCCTATGAGCCTCTCTTAAGCTCTATGAATTCAGCCTGCCTTTCTGAGTCTTAACTTGCAAAGAGATCACTTTCTCCTTTTCTTCTTTATTCCTTTTGATCTTTCAGATTCTGGTCACAGGCTAAGTAGGCTTTGTCTACTAATGTACCCGTTTTCATCCTTTCTCTACTGCTGCCCTCTTGACCATGTGGCTCCATGCCTACCGTGTGGCTGACCATTATTTCTGACTCGGCTCAAATGGCATGTTCTTTCTTTTACCCCTCTTCTTCCCTCCACTCAGCAGCTGCCAAGATTTACAACCTGCTTGCCATGGTGGGGGGGGGGGGGGCTCTAATAAAATTTCCCTTGAGTTTCCATTTGAACCTATCCTTAAATACTCTCAATAGTGAGACTGAGCACCCAAAGAGGGGGATTCAATATCAGGCACCATGCTGTACTCTATGTAGAGCTTTAGAATATCTTCACCCTTCACCCTGGAATTTTAGGACAATTTTTAGGGAAAATACAATGTTAAATTTTTGCTTTAAAAACTAAAATCTAAAACTTCCCTGTTATTCCAGACTACCTCCCAGTCTTTGAACTTACCTGAAATGTCCATGCCCTCTTGCTCTGGCTGACCTTTCCATTTGCCTTTATGACTCAGGTGAATATACAGGCTTGGCAGCAGCCCCAACTCTTCCTTGAAGCTGGTGATTGCTTTTAATAGAAATTGGTTTAAATACAACCATGATCTTCTATTACATTGCCTAGCTAAATCAGACATATTCTAGTCAGTGTGCATACCTCCACTCCCTCTATTAAAGCAAATGCCTTAAGAACAGGGTAATGAGGGTTATATTGGAGCAGGACAATTATTGAACAAATGAGCTGGAGACCAATGGGCATGACATTCATTCTATTGCATCACTTTTGAAATCCAATCTCCTTATCTATAGCAGTATTTGTAAGTATAACTGATTGCTCCCTTTTTAAATTTAGATTCATTTATATCAGATTAGATTGCCTCTAGGCATTTAATTAAAATTCTACACCCCTGGATAATTGCTTCTAGATTCTTAAATGTTTATAAATAGATATGCCAATGCTGGGATCTTTCTTCAAAACTGTGAATGTTACTGAATTAATGTGCTTCGTTTGAGCATTTTATAGACATATAAAACTTAAATTACTTTTTATGTTTCTTTGGCTCCCTAATTCCAATTCTTCTTTCTTAGTCAGCAATCCCAATGTATTTTGTTTGTTCATATAAATTTTGTCATAGTAGACTTCTTCATGTAACATTTGAGAGGAAAGAAAATACTTAAAAAATTAACAAAATATACAGGACACTGCTATCAGAAACTATATCTTCCAGTGTCTATAAAATGTTAATGTTGCAGCAGTGTTTACTCCACTGCCTTTAAATACAAGATTATTTCTTGAAATGGACTATTTATAATTAATTTTATATGTATCTACTAGTGTCTATATGTGGGAAGAGGTCCGAGGATGTGGAGTTAGAGGTGATGGAGTCACATGATGAATTCCAAGAATCAGACTCCAGAGACCAGCATCAGGGTGGTCATATAGTGTTTGAGCAAATTCCAAGCCCCTAAGTCTTCAGTCAATCATATCTCACCACTCCAATAAAAGCTCAGCCTGATAAAGTTACTCAGAAGGAGCAGTGGAAGGGGGAACCAGCACCTGCTAGGACTTCTGTGAAGAAAAGGAAGCAGCCAGTGTCCTGGCCTCAGCTCCTTTTTACTATCAGTGTTTCTGGAGGCATCTTAGGTCAGGACTCTTTGAGAAGTTGTGGCACTTGCTCTCCAACTCTCCATCCTGCTTATTCCTTCACAAGGTTAACTTCCTCATACCCCACATCTATTGGCCACAAAACAGCCCTCAACAGATTCAAAAATATTGAAATTGTCCCTTGCATCCTATCAGATCACCATGGACTAAGGCTGCTATTCAATAACAACATAAGTAGCAGAACACCATCATTCACATGGAAACTGAACAACACTCTACTCAATGATACTTTGGTCAAGGAAGGAATAAAGAAAGAAATTAAAGACTTT